>VDFB02045201.1:0-51391 GCA_007258455.2 Sequoia sempervirens | reverse complement strand
CTATTCAAGAAGTTGCAAGGACTATGATGAAAGAAGGAAACCTAATAGAAATTTACTAGAGAGAAGCAATTCATATTGTTGTCTATATACTCAATAGAGTTCAAGCAAAATCAAACAACACAAAGAATCCCTATGAGCTATGGTATGGAAGGTTCCTACAGTCAAGTACTTCAAGGATTTTGGAAAAAAATGTTACATCAGAAGAGATGAAGAAAACTTGGGAAATTTTGATGCAAGGTCTAATGAATGTATCTTCCTTGGATATTCTACTAAAAGAAAATCTTGTCGATGCTACAACAAAAGACTAAGAAATATTGCTGAGAGTGCAAGTGTCAAAGTTGATGAATATTTTCAGAATTTAGTATTGATATATGGATATTACCCTGGAATCCTTAAGTATGTGCAGAATAATCACTCTGAAGAACAAATCATTGGAGAAAAAAGAAAAGGTGTATTGACAAGAAGGAAATTTTTTGAAGAATAGGTAAATATATCTTTACTTTATGAAGTTGAACCTAAAACAATAATTGAGGCATGCAAATATGAATGTTGGATAAAGGCTATAGAAGAAGAACTACTACAAACTGAGAAGAATCAGAGTTGGGAACTTGCCCCAAGACCTGAAATCAAAAAGACAATTGGAACTAAATGGGTATTCAGGAACAAACTAAATGAGAATGAAGAAGTGGTAAGAAAAAAGGCAAGTCTTGTGTGTAAAGGCTACTCACAAGTTGAAGGAATAGATTTTGAGGAGACAATTTCTTTGGTGGCAAGAATGGAAGCTATCAAGATGTTTTTTGCTTCTGCAGCACATAAAGATTTCAAAGTTTATCAAAGGGATGCAAATTTTTCTTTCTTGAATGGATAACTAGAAGAATTATACATAGGAAAATCATAATTATTTTAGTTATCAAACAAACTAGATATGGTTTGCAGATTGAAGAAGGCATTATATGGATTGAAGCAAGCTCCCAAAGCTTGGTATGTAAGTTTGGACAGGTATTTGATACATCAAGGATTCAATAAAGGTATGATTTAGAGAAAGGGTTCTCAAAAACAAAATTAACTCAAATAACTCCTTTCCAAATTCCTAACACCTCAAACAAAGTGATTTTCTTCACAATCTTCCACTATGCCTTATAAGGCAGCAAACAGGTTTTTCCCACATAATTTTCAAAAAAAACCCAACACCCAAAAAATGACCACCATTCTAGATACCCATTATTCTATTTGAAAAAATATCCAATTTAAAAGTATGGTTTTTTTGAAATAAATCCTTCAAATTTGGATTGCTACGCTTAGGTTTAGGCCTAATTAAGCTTCTTCTACAAAGAAACAATAAGGATTTCAATCTCCCAACCTCCAATCTTCAATCTAAAGCATCTAACATGTCATATGGGGTCTAAAAATGTAATTTCTATCAACTAGAATGATCTCCAAACAAATTTTCTATAAACCCTAACCCCTATACACCTTATTTTCTTAAAACATGAGGTTTTCAGCCTAGGGCAATGACAAAACTCCACCAAACTTCATCCCATGCTTCTGCAACCTTGTAGAAAGCAAAAAAAATTATTCCTCCCATTCCACCGAGTCTCAAAGATTTTTACTGGTGGAATGGTGAGCTTTTCATTTTTTCTTCTCTCAAAACACCAAAACCTAGGGTTTCAGAATAGTCTAGAGTAATTTGCCTCTAAAATGATCAAATCTAGATGAAATTCAATGAAATGGAGTTTTTCAGAAAGTAGACTCCATTCAACATCAACTCAAATGAATTTTATACCATTTACAGGCCATACAGGCTATACCAATCTTTGGAGCAATAAAATTTTCAATGTGAAAACATAGAAAACAAAGTTGTATTCATTTTCAATCTTCAAAAACAAAAACTAGAACCTCTTCTCAAACTTCACAAGGCTTATTTAATAATTAAAAAACAAAACCAATCAATCCCAACTATCCTTTAACTTCCCAACCATTCAACTTCCCTCTAACAACCCAAAATGCAAAAATATGCAAAGTTGCTTTGACAACTTTTGTAACTTTTGCAACATTTACAAAATAGACTCCAAAAATGACCCAAGACCCCTAACAAATAATATAAATGGTCTTAAAGACCTATTAAAACCAAGAAAACACAAAACCAAACAACAACTTAACATTTGACCACCTCTCAGCCCATGGGTGCCCCTGCACCATACTCCCTGGGAAAAATAGACTCAAGTCCCATTGAGGACAGTGCTGCAACAATATATTCTTGTTTGATCATATCATTATCTGACCTCCAAGTGGCACCTCCATCTAGAAAACCTTTCCAATAGACTGAAAATTGGATTTATTCATTATCCCTTGTCTTTTTGAATGCTTTGGAACCTAGGCTATGCTTTAACTTCAGAGGGCTACTTGATGGATGATCCCTAACCTATTCTTCACTTGAAGATGTTGTTGAACCTACCTCTTTACCTATTGCCAAACATCATCCATTCTTGTAGTGAACTCCCTTGTTCTTCACCTTAGGTGTGTGCTCAGACTTTTCCACCTTCCTTTGTAATTCATCCTTGACCTTCTCACTGTTGCTTCCCACCTCTTCCATTTGTTGTTGTGTCTCCATAACTATTGCTTTGTTCGGTGTACTAACCTATGGCATGGAAAGAAGTAAATGACTAATATTCCCTTTTGTAATCAATGAGTGAAACACTTCTCCAACCATCATGGAAACATACTTCTTACATAATCTTGGATCTCCACAACCAAGACATTCTTTATTTCTATTGTCATAGTGTTTTCAGATTTAGGAGTGGCTATAAGCTCCCTATCATTCTCTTTTTCTATCTTTATGAAATCCTTTCTTCCTACCATCATCACATCATCTCCCTTACTTTGGCCTTTGTCCTCTTCTTTCAATGGTGTCAAAGTATAAGAAACCCCATCTTTTTCTATCTCATAGGTATTCCTTCTTCCATCATACATAGCATGCCTATCAAATTTCCAAGGCCTCCCTAGTATCAAATGGCATACATACATAGGAAATATTTCACATAGAATTCTATCCTTATACCCTCCTATATTGAACTCCACCCAACTTTTTTCATTTACCAAAACATACTAACCCTCATTCAACCAAGAAAATTTATGAGTATCATGTGGTATTCTAGGCAACTTGAGTTTTTCAACCATCTCAATTGAAACCATATCATATGTGCTTCCTAAATCAATTACAACTTTACATACCTTACCCAAGCACTTACAATTTTCCTTGAAGAGAGTCTTCCTTTGTGGTGGCTCATTTTCTACTAATGCTTTGATGAGAGTTCTCCTTACAATTAGTGATTCCCCAACCTTTGGAGCGGCATGTTGTGATGTTGAGTTGACACTTTCATTGTCTTCTTCTTGCACCAATTGATCTCTTCTTTATCCTCCATTGAAGTAGAGGCTTCACCTTCATTGCATTGCTATGCTTGATGTCCAAACTTATTGCATTGATAGCAACTTCCTATGAATCCTTGTGAACCTCTTCCTTGACCTCCAAATCTGCCTCTAAAGCTTGATCTACCTCCTCTAAATCCACCACTTTGATCTTCCCCTTGCTCTTGGAATATACTTTCATCTTCTTGGCTCTCATATGACTGCCTTGGATTAGAAAATGAACCTATTCCTCTAGAAGTGTTTCCTCTGCCCCTATTTTGTTTGTCTTTCCTTCTCTTCAACTTTTCTTTTTCCCTAATAGCCAATCAAAAACATTCTTCCACCATACTAGGGGTGGCAAGACTCAACTCATCTTGTATATTGAACCTCAACCCATTTATGTACCTTGATACTTTCTCCACCTCATCCTCAACATGACCTACCCTTATTCTTAACTTATGAAACTCCTCTATATAAGCCATGACATCCATCTCCTTTTGTTTGAGGTTTTGAAGCTTTCTAAATGATTGGATTGCATAATCACCAGGTAGAAATTGACTCTAGACTTTAGAAACAATTTTGTCCCAAGAATTGATTCTTGAATTTCCCTTCTTCAACCTCTCTTCCTACACATAATTCCACCAAGTTAAGTCAAGGCCTTTCAATTTTTTTTTAGAAAATTTCACCCTTTGATCATTTGCCACCTCTTCATACTCAAATAGTTATCAAGTGCATCAATCCAACCTAGCACCTCTTCACTATCCAACTTCCCATCATACATGGAAAATTCCATCTTCACCTTAGGATCATCTCCCTTGATAGTCTTCAACATCTTAACCATTCTCAATTCATGAGGGTCCAATTCATCATCACCTTGGACTCCTCTTTGAGGGTTTCTATCCCTCACCCCTCCTCCCCTCACCTGACCTCACACCACCTTTTAAAGACAAAATTAACTCAAAAAACTCATTTCCAAAGTCCTAACACCTCAAACAAAGTGATTTTCTTCACAATCTTCCTTATGCCTTGTAGGGTAGCAAACATGATTTTTCCCACATAATTTTCAAAATAGACCCAACACCTAAAAAATGACCACCATTCCAAATACCCATTATGTTATTTGAAAACATATCCAATTTAAAAGTATGGTTGTTTTGAAACAAATCCTTCAAATTCAGACTAGTACGCTTAAGTTTAGGCCTAATTAGGCTACTACAAAGCAACAATAAAGATTTCAATCTACCAACCTCCACTATTCAATCTAAAGAATCTAACATGTCATATGGGGTTTTCACATGAAATTTCTATCAACTAGAATGATCTCCAAACAACTTTTCTATAAACCCTAACCCCTATACACCTTATTTGTCTAAAACACGAGGTTTTTCAGCCTAGGGAAACAACAAAACTCCACCAAACTTCATCCCCTACTTTTGCAACCTTTTAGAAAGAAAAAAAAACAACTTTATTCCTCCCATTCCACTAAGTCTCAGAAATTTTTACTAGTGGAATTGTGAGCTTTTCATTTTTCTTCTCTCAAAACACCAAAACCTAAGGTTTCAGAACAATCTAGAGTAATTTACCTCTAAAATGCTCAAATCTAGATGAAATTCAATGAAACCAAGTTTTTCAGAAAGAAGACTCCATTCCACATCAACTAAAATGAATTTTAGACCATTTTCAAGTTGTACAGGGTTGTACTAATCTCTGTAACAGCAAAATTTTCAATGTGAAAATGCAAAAAATAGAGTTGTATTCATTTTCAATCTTCAAAAGAAAAACCCAAAACCTATTCTTGGATTTCACAAGGATTATTTAAGTATTAAAAAACAAAACCAATCAATCCCAACTATCATTTAACTTCCCAACCGTTCAACTTCCCTCTAACAACCCGAAATGCAACAAAATGCAAAGTTGCTTTGACAACTTTTGCAAATTTTGTAACATTTACAAAATAGACTCCAGAAATGATCCAAGACCCCTAACAAACAATATAAATGGTCTTAAATATTTTATTACAACCAAAACAAAACAAAACCAAACAACAAATTAACATTTTACCACCTCTCATCCCATGGGTTTCCCTGCACCAAGGTACCACAAATAGTAATCTTTACTTTAAAGTTTAAAAAGATCAAATTTTGATTGTGGCTATATATGTTGATGACATAATTATTGGAGGAAATGAAGATACACATAATAATTTTTCATAATATATGTAGAATTAGTTTGTGATGTCTATGTTTTGGGAGATGAATTTCTTCCTTGGACTACAAATCAACCAAACATATTAAGGCATTTTCATTTCACAATCAAAGTATGTCAAAGAAATGTTGAATACATTTGGAATGAAAGGCTCTCAACTAGTGTGTACCCCTATAGTTATTGGTTGCAAGCTAAGAAAGGATGATGAATCTCCTAAGGGTTATCAGATCAAGTGCATATCAATGATTGGTGGACTGCTATATCTAATTGCTACTAGACTAGAAACCATGCATGCAATTTGTCTTGTGGCTAGATTTCAAGAAGATCCTAGAGAGTCACATGTTGCAGTAGTGAAGAGGATATTAAGATACTTGAAGGGAAATTTGGATTATAGCTTGAGGTATTCAAAGGATATTGATTTTACCCTGAGTGCTTATATAGATGTAGATTGGGTTGGTTGTGTAGATGAAAAAAAAATACAAGTGGTGGTGCATTCTTTCTTGGATGTAGATTGGTATCATGCTTAAGAAATAAACATGATTCAATTACTTTATCTACCAAAAATGTTGAGTACATTGAAGAAACATCTTGTTGCACATAGATTTTATGGATGAGAAAACTATTGAAGGATATCAAAGTGGTGTATAATGAGCCTATTTCTATCTTTTGTGATAATACAAGTGTGTTGGAAGTTGGAAGTCTATCATTGATGAGGTAATTTGGAAACATGAGCATGAGATGCATATATTGCATGATCCAATGTTGTCATTGATGTCAACATTGTTATGATCATTCTAGCATAGTTTGGAAGTATTTTTGATGACATATGTACAAAGCAAGTTGGTCCAAAAAATATGGTTATACAAGGAATTGGCTAAGTATTTCCTCTAGTAGTGTTATGGTTTAGTGCATCGATTTTTGTGTCTGCACTCCACCACAAGTGGAGATATCACTTTGCAATTTTTTATATAGTTTTAAGATCATCAAGTGCAACTATATTCAATATTTTGTGACATTCTATGAAGTTTCCCGAAAGATGTGTATGATAGTGTTCAACCCTATATACCGCAGTTATTTTTGTATAGTGTATCAGTGTGGGAGATTTTGCATTTCTTTAAGGATAATTATTTTGTTTTGCGATGATGAAGACAAGCTAATGGATGTTGGTTGAATGGGAATTTGAATATAGATCAAGTTTTGAAGAACATGTTTGGCAAATTATGTGTACATATGAAGGTTTTGTGTTTATGTCTTATCTTTGGGCTAACCTAAAATGTTTGATGTTTTGGAGAGTATAAGCAAGTAAATTTACCTTATGTAGGATTTATATTAGGTCTATGCTAACCTATCTTGATGTAAATTGAATTTTGAATCAAGGAATAAGGTGTGGATAATTTTTTTTGAGGACAACATGATTAATTTTATGTGTTACTTCTAATTAGGCTAACCTAATTGAAGTTACACTTGATACAAATATATATAGATGAATCTTGATAATTTGAGAAGATGAGAAGCATAGGATGATGAAGAGATAGAAAATGGTATTGAGAAATATATGACATGTATGGTATTCCACCTATATGTGTGTGCCACAGAATTGAGCAGATTGTGAACATAGCAAATATTGATTCAAATTAGTGTGAAGATCAGTTTGTACTTCATTGGAACTATAACCCAACATATGATAGATGCTATTGTATTAGTTCAAATAGGTTGTATAGCCACCTCTTTTTTTTTCTTTCTCTTTCTCTATGGATAGTGAGTCCACCTAATAGTGAGCCTTTATGTAATATACTATATCTAAATATAATATATTGTGAGCTCACCCTCAATGTGGTTTTTCTCTTTTTGGGTTTTCCACGAAAAAATACTAATGTTCATCTGTTATGTGATCTTGTAGATATTTCATTATTTATTTCACTATTGTAGATGGATGTATGTTAATAACTAGATGGATTATGCTTAATTGGTTTGAAGGAATACTGATTCACTCCCCCCCCCTCAGTATTCCTAGTGTTCAAAAATTGGTGTCAGAGCTTGGATCCATGGAAGGAGCTTGATCGCTTTGGGAAGATCTTGGAGTTTGAACACATAGCTGATAGAAAGTATCTTATCCCTCTAAAAGAGATTCCTACCATTAAATACACAAAATAATAATGCATGATTGATAAAGAAGAACTCAAATTATCCTTTAAAGATCTTAGTAGAGTTGAAGATGAAAATAGAGATATGAAGGAAAATCTAAAAGAGGAAAATGAGTGCATAAAAAAACTGAGAGAACATATTAGGAAATTCAGAGAAAGGCATGAGGAATTCAATGAATAATTGAGGCAATAAAATGAATACATCACCAAACTAAGAGTATATGTGGAAGAAAAGAAAATAATTGAGAAATACTTGAATACAATGATAAAGAAAAAATCTAATGAGTACACTAGACTTGAACAAGAATTGATAAATATAAGATCATATTTGGAAAAGGAAAGAATTCATAAACAAATTTAAGACAAGCTCTGCAATGCTTGATGAGTTTATTGTTTGTCAAAAAGCATCTAAAGACAAGGGTGGTCTAGGACTTGAAAAAGGAGAAATCTCTAAATCAAATCAAACATCTAATGCAAAAAGAATCAGTGAACCAAAGAAGACTGAAGACAAAAGGAAATATGGCAAGTTCTGGAATCATAGAGACAATTCTAGAAGATTCCCAATTAGAAAACCAAATTCTTAAAGGTACCCATCTTTTAGTGGTTTTTGCTATTTTTGCAATGAATTTGGACATAGAGTTATTGAATGGAGAAGAAGAATGAATCAAAATGTTTCATCCTTTATTGGTCAATAATTTACATGTAAGAAATTTGGACATAGAGAAAATGAATGCATAAGTCAAATGATGAATAGATACAACAATGGTAGAATGATTCAATCTTTCAATGGTTATTGAAATACATGCTATGGATTTGGAAGCAAAGCTAATCAATGCAGATCTAGAATGAATGGAAGGAATAATGATCAAAGAAATAACATATGCAAGAATTACAGAAGGTCAAGGCATATTGCTAAACTTTGCAAAAGAAAAAATATAAGGAAGGACAATCCATCAAAGAAGAATGAACTGGTCAAAAATATTTATTCAGATGAAGTGAAAAAGGAAATAGAAAGGATTTAGAGAAAGAAAGAAGAGATTGAGGATAAGGGAGAATTTGTACCACTCTCTAGTGCAGATGTCACCTCTAGTAACTAAGCTCAGAGATGGGCTTAGGGGGGTCTTTAATGAAAATCCTATGTCCCCCACTAGAAAGAGGTGCTTGAGATATAACACAAATATATGTCATGGAGAATGAAGTTCTTGATGTGAGAAAGAAGATTGTAGAAGAAAATATATTAATGCAAAAATTTGTGGACCTTGGAAAGATGACTGTGTATGTAGAATTTAGGATTGCCAACTTTTTGTTTGAAGCATTTATTGTAGAGTTGGGTCAAATTGAAGAGTTAAAGGCATACTTGGGAAGACAAATTCATTTCAATAAACGCATTCAAAGAAGACAAGAGAATAAAGAAATAAGTTTGAAGGGCCTGAAGCATCTCCAAGTTGGAGAGTCTCAAACCCTACTTCGTCGGGCAAAGAAAAGGTATTTAGCAATCCCCACACATTATAAATTTATGGAATTATCATCTAAAATCAAGCTAAATCCAATGGTGACATAAAAAATAGTAGATATCTCTCAAAGAATTCAACTTAAATTTAAAACATACTCCACCAAAAGCTTAGAAAATGATCCACTGGGTGAATTTTCACAAGTTCCTCTTGGGGTTTTGCCTACGAAAGACATTAGGAATTACATTCATGGAATTTTGGAAGAAAATGCCTACAAAAAGTTGCACATTTTATGGGTAGAATAATTGATTGGAGAAGATTACACTTTGAAGCTAGAGTACACTTTTTTTTTTACTGAGAAGAAATTAGATGTGTGGCACTAGTTTCCATACTTTGGCAATGAAGAGAAGTGCATGAGAATGGCTTTAAGCAAGATTCATGATCAATTTATGTGGATTGATGGTTCCCGCATGATTACCAGAGATGTGATTAGAGAAATAATTGGTTTATAATCCACCAAACCAATTCCAAGAAGGAAATTTGGCAAGAACAAATACATAATGTTGAGAATAGGTGTTGCATCAAACCTTATCAAAAATCTAGCAGCTCAATATGTATATATGGTTATTGGACATGATTTATGGAGACAATTTGATCTCTACCACCACAATTCATGTGGCTTTGGACATGATTGAGAATAATGTTGAGTATGACCTTTGTGAGTTGCTCTAACAATAATTGTTACAGAATCTAAAAGAAATCAAGAAGAAAAAATAGGTATTTAGGTATGGCACATTAGTGATATTCTTGGTTTTCTACTTTATGAATGAAGTTTTGGTAGTTAGGAAAGTCAATTGGTCAGATGAAAATCTTGTTTCTCATCAGATAAAAGAACATGTTGGAGCCTAAAATTTCATGCAAATTTTAGGTTCCCATGTTCAAAAAATTTGATTTTAGCACTCAAAAGTACAATTGAAAAATCTACTTGAATGGCCCATTTTGAAAAATCACAAAATGAATCCAATTTAGTTTCACACAAAATCACCTTGCAGGCATCTTTATCTAACATATGGGAATTTGCACGCAAAATATCAGCTCCTTATGATATGATTTTCCAAGGTTTCAAAAGGTCACGTTGAAGGGTTCTGAGAAGGGTTGTTGTTTACACAATGTTAAATCTAGCAAGTTGGTCAACTTTGGAGAATAATTTTAAGCAACTGAAAGAGTTTCATGACAAACCAATTAATGCTATTGATTCTCCTCATCTCAATGTGCATTCATGTTAATTTTTAGAGCTCCAGGACATCATTTGATGTTTTTTCAAACTCAAATCCAAACGGATTTTACCCAGTTTGAAGACTGCATTTCCAGAAAACTTTCACAAAGGTCAACTTTGACACTTGATGTTTGGTGAAAAAAAT
Organism: Sequoia sempervirens; assembly: GCA_007258455.2. Taxonomy (NCBI): domain Eukaryota; kingdom Viridiplantae; phylum Streptophyta; class Pinopsida; order Cupressales; family Cupressaceae; genus Sequoia; species Sequoia sempervirens. The sequence goes on along the minus strand of VDFB02045201.1, from coordinate 40,765 downwards.
AAAATGATGAAAAACCATTGTGCACACCTATTCATTTCACCTAAATGAGCTAATATCCAAAGTTATATCTTCTCAAAGTCACATTTGATATTTTTTCGAAAGGAGAAGTTGGTGGGTTTCAGTTGAAATTTGCAAATGCAGTTTTTCAAAAGTGCTAAATGAGCAACTTTGAGCATTGAAAGTTTTTTAGTCTTGATCACTTTATACCAAATTGTTCTGCAACCACACTCCCTTATCATAAATGAACATGGTGGTGCATTTTTGTGGCTTTTGGAGATAATTTGATCATTTTTTCAAAGCAATTATGGAGGCTATTTGGCTTGCTTTAAAGCATAGTGTAAAAAGAAAACAAAATCTGATAAATACTCACTTTAGACAAAGCACACTTTAGATCTTGGAATAGAATTATCATCAGAGGGGAAAACGGCTAATGGAAAAATAACAATCAACATGTTTATAGAGAACAATGAAAAGACAACCTACAAGCCAGGCATGATGACAATTCTTCATAGGGAGAAAAGTAAAATATATCATGTTAACTACAACACTTCAATTTTTTCTTCCTTCAATAATGTATCACATGAGATTAGGTACAACATTTGTGGGATTGGTGGAAATCAAAAGATAGTGGGTTTTGCGGAAATGAATACACCCAATTGATTCTAAGAAATGTGAAGGAATGTCATAGAAGTTATCAATTAAATAATTTCAAAGGAAAATGTGAGGTCAAACAACCTATCATGATGAAATTTTGGATGCAAGATCTATAAATTTTTAATTACAAACCTGGAAAACATTGAAAGGGGAAAACACAATGGTGTAAGGAAATCAATGGAGCATCTCAGAGAAACCTCCAAGAATAGTAGTGCCTTTGGTAACTTTAATTTCAATTAGGTTGCCTCAAAGACACGTACTACTATGTCCTAAAGCGAAAATAGACACAGTTTATTTCCCACATTAATCCTTCTGAGAAAAACACACGTAAATTCAATAGCATCCATTAACAGATTCTCTAACATAACCAATACAAACATGAAAGATGAGACAAAAATAGAACACAAAGATTTACATGGGGAAAACCCTTTCAGGTGAAAAACCCCTCTCCAAAGTTCGAGCCATTGTATTATTCAGCAACAGAAAGTTACAATATAGTTTTAGGCTCATAGCCTTTTCAGAGATTACATCTTGTTCATTCTAGATACAACTGGTAGCAAACTATCCCTGAGAGATTAGGAGAGATTCCAGCATAACACTACCTATCTCTTCCTCTGCTTCAACCTCATGGCCTCGGCCTTTCGGCCAGCCACTCGGTCCTCTCTCTATCGCTATCTCTCTGGCTCTTGGCTCTTCAACTCCTTAGCTTATCAACACCTTTTACAGAATGTCCAATGCATACATATATGCATTCATTCTCAATGGGCTTTGTTTTCAATTGTCAAACAACAATATCCAGCTTAGCATCATTATCATCGAAGATGTTTCCATTTCCTCATGTAGAGTTTTCCAACTTCCACACAGAAATGGTTCAACAAACGGTTCACATCCTGCTTTCTCTGATTGGTCCAAATTACACCACGTCGAACAGTCTTCACTTGGTCAAAAGGTGTTCAACCTGTGTCACATGTCAGTGAGACACTAACCGTGTCTCCCCGATGCCATAGAGCCCATATCGTCATTATCGCCAAGAGTCTTCACTATCGGAAAGATGTTAGATCAAGTCCAGAAAGTTGTCACTTAGACTTCAACTTGTCGCCAAGACCTCATACCGATGAACATCACTTGTATCGCTATCATTAGGACTTATCACTTTCACCAAGACATCACACCGATGTCTTCAAGTCACATAGACAATAGAATTCCATTCAATGAGATAATCATCTTTTTCCAAGAGTTCACACCGAGCTCACAATTCATTCCAAAGTGTTCATTAGTTGGCAAGACTATCGTCCTTCGCTAAGAGATAATACCGATGCCTCCATGTTACCTTGAAGTCTCATGTCGGCCAGACATTCTATGTTCGCTAAGACTTCATACCAAGCTTAGGAGTCATATCGATTTATACCAAAGTCTCACAACCATCGGCGAGAGAGTCAGCCTTTGACAAGACTTCTTGCTGAGGCTTCCGTGCTATCTCGAAACCACAGTTCGCCAAGAGTCATACTGAAGACCTTGTGTTTCTCTAATAACTCCATTCGCTGAGGCTTCTTCCAAAAAAGAGTGTGGCAAGACAAGTATCAGGTTGAGGCCCGCTATTAAAGGAGGAAAACTTTGTAAGTATTTACATATTCAATTTACTCAAGTGCTTGCAGAGACGGGAGTATGGATAGTGATGGCCCATAATATTGGAAGAAGCTTTGAAAGCTCGCAACCTCTTAGAAGAATTTACTATTGATCACGGCCTTAGGCCTCCTCAATTCTCAGCATTCAGGAACGTGTCTTCACTAGAAGCGTATCATCTTTTGCTTCATTTGTGTATAGTCAAGGAGCAATTTTTGTGAACCTGGGTCAGCGTGTTTTGGTGAATCCTTTGAAGGTCTGCATGCATTATGAAAATCCATATGTCTTTGAAAGGATTTTCATATCCCAAAAGGGGGCATAAGCAAGGCATCTCATATAATTGGTATAAGTGAAGGGATATACATATTTCAGAGGATATTATAGAGGAATGTTCGAAGGTATGGTATGATCAAAAGGAGTGTATGATGGACAGTGGGAGAAGAATAATTTATGGTGCCATGGATAGTTCTCTCACATCCTGCAAAGGGTCAACACAAGAAATCCAAAAATTGGCATCACCAAAGTGGCAAACCCTGAAACGGATATTGGCAAGAGAGATGCCTATCATTGGGAGTCACTCCAAAGTCCCACCGATAGACCGATGGAAACAAGCCATTGTAAACATATTGGGGTGAGTGGAATACATTGGAAAAACTCAACGCAATATTCTCCTAATAGCCTGATCACAACATATCAAAGACACTTGAGCATATCAGCAAGAATAAAGCAATAGTCTCTTCGATCCCCCGATAATGATAAAATGTGAATGAAATTTTACCTACATTTTTTGGATGTGGGTGAGAGTGGTAAACAAAATATTGATTTAATAATTAAGAGGGGAATGTGATGTCATTTTGGAAAATGAAATGATGCAAAATATAGTTATAAAATATTTCCACTGGAGGTAAAAAAAATTTACCATGAGAATTAGTTGGGAATAGAATTAAGGGGTGGATAATTATTTTACCCACAAAAAGCATAAAAGGTAAAATTTATAAAATATTTGCACTTGGAAGTGGAATTCTTTTCAAAGAAGTTATGAGAGCGGGTAATTATTGTAACCTAAAGGACATATTTATTTGGTGAAAATATAAATGTAAGTGGTTGAGATAATAAAATAAGACTATTTTCATGAGAAGAAAATAAAGTTAAAATTAAAGTATTTTAATTTATCGAAGGCAATTAATTAAAATAAATTGAAGTGCTACAATGAAAGATTGAATAAAGGGTCATAACCCTAGAAGATATAATGTATATATTCCAAATGAAATCAAATGAAGAAATCATTAGAATTAGAAATTAGAAAGATAAGCAGTAGGTTAGGAAATCATCAATAGTTGGATAGGTTGGTTAGATGCTCCAGTAAAATGATATGTATTGCAAAATATTTTGAAGTAATATAATGGAAAAGAAGGCTTAATTTGGTGATCTAATTATTGTGTCAATTGTTTGTTGAATTAATTGAAAAATATTATCAGGTTGTCTCCAAGGTTGGCATTTCCTTATTATTTAAATTGATGTATCAAGGATATATTCAATTTATCAAGGAAAATTTGTCATTCTTGTGTGGTGCAGTTAACTAGCTCCTTCAAGGAAGGATTAAATTCTTTTAATTAATCATAGTAATCCAGAAAAGGTCATTTGGATAAATAAGAAGAACTTGATAATTGCATTCTTGATGTTTATGCAAGGTATAAATAGTCACAAGTGCCAAGCAATTTGAATTGTAACTAGTAAGTAAGTCACATATCTTTCACCTCTTGACTCCATTAGCCCAACAAAAGTAAGCACTGGTCACACCAATTCCATTTTAAAATTCCATAAAATCTTATTCAAAACATTCACATTTCAAATTCAATACTAGGAGTAGGAGTATTCAACAAGATTTCATCTATTACACTTTATGCCACTATGATAGATCCATCAATTCAATCAAGTCGTACAACTCTAAATCTACTTCAGTTATAAAGGTATACCCACCTAGGTTAGCAAAGCCTCAAGTGCAGGGAGTTATCAAACACATTGGCTAACTCCTTTTGTTGGTTCAAGAACATTGCAATTATGATCATAGAGCTTTGCATCCTCTTAGGATTTACAATCTTCATTTTTGAGATCCAACAAAACACATGAGTAATCTTGGAGATATAGAAGCTCAAAGTAATTCCCTTACAACTTTCTTTGTATTATTTCAAAGAAAAATGAATATGAGACGGAGAATTCCAAGAGATGTTGTCAGGAAGTATGTGAGTGACATTACCTTTTTGGGATCTATCGATTTTTGCATTATAGAAGCAGTTTAACCAAGAGCCACTTGGGTTCTAGATCTTGGTTATGAAGTGACCAAAGATGAAGCCACTGGCTATGTAGAAGTACTGCTCATTAGCCCTAAAGACCCTAGCATGCCAATATTTCAAAGTTATAGAGAAAAGACAATAGAAGTTCAACAAAAATTCAATAAATCACAAATGAAGAGAGAGAATAATGCAAAGGTATAATCATATTCCAAAGAGTTTGGTATCTCAAGAGACAGAGTCAAGGTAGCTATAGAAAGTGCTAGAGTTGATATGAGTATTGAAGAGGCCTCCAATAGTTCTAGGAGACCAGTTACTATATCTTTACCTGTAGCTGGTATGAAGAGGAGATCCATAGATAGACCTCTGGTAAGGGAGAAATCCACTATGGAATCTACTACCATCGGGGTTGAAGCAAAAAGGACCAATAGGAGAGTTAAGCAAAATTCCATAAGGAAAAAAGGAATCGGCACCACTATGAAATCCAAAGAAGATATGGAAGGACATATGTATACAGATGATGCTCAACATGAGTAGATTACATGCTCAAACTAAATCCATATTCCCACCTTGTCCACTTTAACATTCTTTCTCACATATCCCTGCAACTTGATATCTCTTCTATCATTCATTTTTCCTTTCTTTCTCCCTCTTTTCACATAATTCATCTCCCACCAACCTACGCTCTTAAACTTTGGAAAATCATAAACATTAGCTTCTTCATCATCAAGAAAGTAATTAAATCCATGCATTACCTCTTTCTTTTTTATTGTTGCAACCACTTGCTCATCATCACCCTTGGTTACAACACTATGCTCTTCCTCCTTCATGCCTTCTAAAAGACAATTTTTAGTTGCAATCACTTCATCCACTGTATTTTTATCAATGTTAGTGACACAATCCAAAGATTTATCCTCTCCAACCTACAAAAAACTATCATTCTTACCAATCTCTTTATCAAATAAATCAAAAAATGATGCAAAGGGAAGTTCACCAAACAAACCAACATTCTCCTTCTTGTAACCTTCCTTACTTTCAACCATTGTGCCTTCTTTTACTAATGCATTCTTTGCTGCAATCTCATCTTCTACAAAACTTTTACCATGCTCAAATAAATAAGATTTAACATCATTATTACAAAAATTAGATCTTACCTCTTCTTCTTTCTCCACTGAAACCTTCACTTTACCACTCTTGTATGTCATCAATACCGCTGTAACTTGCATTAGAAAATAAAAATCTTCATCTTCATCCTCTTTCACTATTTTTTTAACTCCATTAACCAAACAATTTCCAATTCTCTAACATACCTTTCCATCCTCCTTATTCAAGGGCTTCAACTTGTGTTTGATTCCATCCTTGGTCAAAGAGTATGTATTAGCATACCCATCATGCATTGCACACTTGCCAAACTACCAAGGTCTTCCCAATAACATGTGTCAAACATCCATAGACATTATATCACATAAGACTTCATCATGATAATCACCTATATTAAAATTTACCAGTCATTGTGCATTTACTAGAACTTTGCAGTCATCTTGCAACCAAGCAATCTGGTATGGATGCGGATGTCTTCTCCTTTCCAGCTGCAATTTATTCACCATTTCTTTAAAAAAATAATTTTAAGTACTACCACCATCAATAATAACATTACAAACTTTACCTTCACATTTGTATCTCATTTTGAACAATCTTCTCCTTTGATTAGGTTCTTTTCCCTCGTTCATCAAAACTCTTCTTGAAACAAGTGTTTCTCCACTCTCTGCCTCTTTTGAGTGTGAAGGCTTAGCATCTTCCTCATTCACATTCACTTCCCTTGCATTATTTTTAGTCCTCCTATTTTTCTTCTCTTTTTTTGGACACTCATAAGATCTATGTCCTTCTCCACATCTAAAAAAAGTCATTTTATAATTTCCTCTTCCAAATCCTCTACTCGATCTTCCTCTTCCTCTGAAACTTTGATCACGGGTCTAATTTGAACTCTTGTGCATCTTTATTCCTTGCTTCCCTTAGTGTCTCCAATATTTATCCTCATACTATTGCACATTAATTTTACCCTTTCCTCTTTTCTTATTTTCAAATATTTTGTTCATTATTTTTACAATCTTCAAGGCAACTTGATATGCATCCTCCATGGTTAAAACCCTCACTAATGTCATCTCCTCCTGAATGCTTAGACTTAAGCCATTAATGTATCTTGCAACCTTCTCCTTAGTTTCTTTAGCATGTCCCATTCTAATGAGAATCCGATGAAACTCTTCAGTGTATTCTTTCACTATCTTCATTCCTTGTTTCAATCCTTGCATTTTCTTGAGCAAATCTAGCTCATAATCCACTAGAATAAACTACCCTTTCATTTTCTCTATCATTTTTTCCCACTTTGTTATTTTCTCCTTCTCTTTCCAACTGAATCTCCCTCCACCAAATGGAATCATGATCCTTTAATCTATTTTTTGTAAGCCTTACTCTATCAGGGTCCTCAATTTCCTCGAATTCAAAATACTCCTCCATATCATTAATCCAATCTATCAACTCCTCTAGATTCAAATTTCCACTGAATGTAGGAACATAAATCTTTGGAATCTTTCCAATCTTTCAAAGGGATCTCAACAATGGGTCAGTTGCAACTACTGCAGTTGCATCTCTTTGCTCACTTGTCATACTGGCATTCTTCGAGGCTTCTTTTTCTTCATCACTCTCTAGTTCTCTTCTCTATGAAAACCCTCTTCTTATCTCTTTTTGGAGTGTCTCAACTTTCCTTATCAAGGATATAAATTCATATCCATGGAAAAAAATTTACATTTTTCCTCTATCTCTGCCCCTACCACGTTGGGCTCCTCTTCCATACATTTTTTGAATTACCCACAAGCTCAATCCTGGTGCAAACTACCTCCTTTCGGTGAATCTACATGCATAATCAGAATATTCTAGATCTGATACCACTAATGTAAGGGTTGAAACAACATTCAAAACCTACCTTAAACCCCTTTTAAATCCTCACAAACATTTAGTCTTGAACAATTGGCAACAATGCTCTAAAATTCAAAAATTTGGATTTGCACATATGCACTCTTATTTGAAATAAAAGGAATGATGGATTACATCAATAAATCAGTCAATAGGGACTGATAAAAACAGCTAAAAATAAAATACATTCATTAAACATTCCATGAAATCACCATAACAAGGTTTCAAGCTCAAACAATGAGAGCTTATGCCAAACAATGCATTCTCTAGCAGCTAGAATCCTCTTGTAGCTTCTCAAACTTGTCTCTTTCAATTTGGAATTGATATGGACTGTGGTCAAACATTCCCAAACCTAAAATAAAAAAATTAAAACAACCTCCTCCATGAATTCCACACCTTCTTCTATGACTTTACTTGTTTTCTTCAAAAACTCAACTCAAAAAATGACCTCCTTTTTCAGATTTTTTTTCCCATTTCCATGAATGTTTCCACATTCATTTTCCTTCTTCTCCAAAAAATATGACTACTTCTGAACTACACCATTAATTCCCTCCAAAATCTAAAATTAAAAACATTAAACTCCAACCAATCAAAATCATAACTCCCTACAACCATTGTTTTGACCATTTTCACCCGAAAAAGGCCAAAATCCAAGATTGGCTAACCTTGGCGTCCACTTTCCCTAATCCCTAATTTTTAGGGATTTTTGAAATTCTTTTCGTAACATTATTTTATTCAATTTCCAATGCCTTATGAATTTATTTTCAAGAGTTTAAAAATTGGAAAATCAAAATTGCATTATTACCATACTTTTTCACCTCATCAATGCTTTTCATGCTTTTTTATCACTTCACTCAAGGAAAATGAAATTAATAATTCCAACATTATTTTCCACCAAATAATCCATCTCAAAATCAAAATTTCAAAATTGAAACAAAATTTTAACCTTCAAACCAATACAGGATTGCACATAGTCATGGATGCTCCCTCATCAGCTTTGCATTTCTTCTAGGTTGAAGATCTACTTGTGCATTTTGGATATGTTGATTAGAGATATTCAAAGGTGTTTCATCCAGAATTTGGTTTGTTGTATTTTTGTGCAAAAGAATTTGTGCTCACCAGAGTGTGAGTTGTGTATTGCAAACGTGTCTAGGAGAAATGTTTTTGCTTCATGTTTCTCCACAGTTATGTTTCAAGTCTTGTGGATCTAAAGGAGTGTTTATAGTATTTTTATCTTTCTTAAGTTGAAGTGGTTTGAGATTTGGTCCTTCAAAAGTCATTTTCTTGAGTTATAGTGTATGGCAGAGTAGTCTGGATGTACTAGGCGTGTACATTTTTTAGGTGAAAGTTGTTGCGAAGGAGTTTGTTGGATTTCAAGGTGTTTGTGGAATATTCCAGATTGTGATCAAGTGACATTTTTCATCCATGAGTTTTTGTTAGACTAAAGAAGTGTGTACTTAAAATTTTAATGGTTTTTACATAGGTATCAACCAACCTTGGTGTTTACACTACTTGTGAAGGTGCTTAGTTGTTTTTGGAAGCATGGTGTGGTGTCTAAGGATGGATTTGAGTCCCAGCTAAAGAGTTTTGTTGTCCACCTTCATTCCTCTCTATGGCAGGAATGTTTTGGTGCCGGCCTAATTTGAATTTGCATGTTTGAGGTGCATAGCCAACCTTGGAGAAATTTTCAAGGCTGAATTTAGTATAAATATGAGTTGAGTTGTTAGTGGGTTGTGTGTAGAAGATATAGACAAGTATGATGTGAATTGAAAAGTTATAGAGTGAAAATTTGAGAAGTGCAATCTGATCTTTCATGTGTTAGATTACTAGATGCAGTGAGGAAAAGGTGTATACAATTCTTTAATCAGGTTGCGAAGGTGTTGGAAACATTATGGTGGATTCTCTGTTGCATTGAGATAGATTTCTTTGTGTAAAATTTCTTCTTTATCTTTTTTTCTATCCTAGAAGTGATCCTTTCTTTTTTTGGGCAATGAACCCTCTGGTAGTGAACCCTTGTAATCTATGTTTTTATTACTTCTAATGTGAACTAATCCTCATCATGGTTTTTACCATCATGGGTTTTGCATGTAAATTTGGTGTTCTCTTGTGTATATGGTATTTTTGTGTTTCAGTTTTTGTTATTTTCTTTCTATGATAAATCATCATAACATATTTAAGGGTTTATTGAATGAATATAGATTTGAATGTGTATAAGGGTTTTGAAGTTTTAGGGTAAAACTAATTACCCTCCCCCTCTTAGGTGTCTTGTGCATTCAAAACTATGAATTGGAGGAGGCTTTTTAAAGGACCCCAAAACTTTGTACATTAAGAAAAGGAAACAACAACATGAAACCAAAACCAACAATGAAACATTCCTAAAAACCAAAAGAGTCCCCAGGAAACAAACAACTTACAAAAAAGGGATAGCCAAAACAACAATAAAAAAGGTTTGAATCCAAACCTATCCAAAGAATATGTAGAAGATTCAAAGTTTAACTTGTAAGGGCCAACCTACCTTTTTTCAAAGAAGAATCGCACACAACCAAAGGACACAAAGTCATAACTGTTAGGATTCAGGAAGATTGGAACAATAAACATTAGCAATTATATGTAGATTAAATAACCCATAAATAACAATGAAGAATAACACAAAAGAGATCAACACATAATTTTAACGCGGTTCACCCAATATGGGCTACATCCATAAAAAACTCAGCCACCCAATGATTTTATTATCCAATGGAAAACATATTACAATCTCGTGAATCACTACCATAACATACATCCCAACCACTTATAACAAGCTTTTTGGAACCTTCTAGAATTAGGGTTTTACAAAGTTGTTTTTCATTTGACATGTTAATGGGAAAACCTTGATGTGTCAACAGGAAAAACTTTGACATGTCAATAGGAAAGCCTTGATGTTTTAATGGAAAAAAACACCTTGAAATGCTAGTGGGAACCCCATGATACGTTACGAGTGTATGTCCTTTGCATGATCAGTCACCACATACCAACAATCTCCCACTTGGAGACTAATCAGACTCCACACCAAACAATAACATTTGATTTTCTCTTGTTCATAGAGGAAGATCCATGAGAGTTACCAATGAGATCTACAACTATAAATTCCAACTCATTTCCTTCATTCCTCAAAATAGAGCAATTCTTTCACAACATTCTAAATATTTTTCCCATGATTGGGGAAAGAAATGCCACTTTTTGTTTAAATATGGTGTTTATCTTTGAAGTTTTGGAAAAAATGGGAGAAGTTCCTTGCTTTATGGTAATAAAGGCAGACCTACGAGGATGACTCATAAAGAGTTATTTTCTCCCAAAAACCAATTTTCAATCATAATTTGATGACATTTGACAACATCTTATCAAAATCAATAGTCACATAAAAAATGTAATATACCATTGAATCGATTGTATATCAAGATAAATAAAAAACATTATTTTTAACAATCGAATTATATTTTTAGATTATCAAAATTAATTTCTAAATGATAATAACAAACTCTTATCTTAAAAGTAAACTATCAACCAAAATATCCTTCTTATAAATTAGATTGAACTATTGTCGTAAATATAACAACATAGTTTGTATTGAGTTAAGCTAAGCTATTATTTTCAAAAATTACTTGCTAATCAAGTAGGTTTATAATTTCTTGAAATCTTAGAATATGGTTTGAACTATCTATTAACCACTTTACCATCTTTATCTCACACTTCACTTGTCTTCTCTAATTGTAAGAAATTGTAAAAAATAAATTTTTAAAAAATAAAAGTTTATGTGATTATTAAATAAAAGGTTTATATTTATTTGGAAAATGATTTTCCATTTTTTCAATTTGAAAAGAAATCTTAGTGGGATGAATTTTAATTTTTTGAATTAAATAAGACAACTTAGTCAACATACGTAAACTGAAAGTATGCATTAGATTTCAAGAATTGACACAACGAGTGAGAGTAGAAGAGGAGGAAGAAATTATTTTTAAAATTGTCATCTATGAATAAAACCACAATTTCATGTATTTCATATTAAATTCAATGATGCTAGCAATTGCAATGGTTTGTATTGTATTAATTGTCATCTTTCTCCACCTGCTCCAACTTTTTATTTCATGCATATGTAGGTTTATGAAAACTATCCAATTAAATGTCTATATTATCATAAAATAAGTCTTTAACAAATAGCCCAATAGTGTATATGCACTTTATGCATCTAATTTTATGAAGACAACATCATAGTCTAAATTGCCAAATATTTAAAACCAAAACAAGGCCAATTTTTTTCTTTCTAAAAACTAAAAACAAAAACTTGTTCCTTCATTATTAGTATAGATGTGACATGGTACTCATTATTATAGTGTGGGCTTATTTTCTAGATCACTTTGTTTAGTGTCACCAACAATATCCAAAAGAATATTTTTCCTATTTAAAATAATGGAAACAATTCACATCTCTCACAACAATTTCTCATGCAACAATCTTGGAGATAAATTTTGTTGTAGTGTGGCTATCAACACATATCAAAGGTTTTATGGGTGCAGATCTAGCAAAACAAAAGAAATTTCCAATTTTTCACTAGATGGCTGAGAAATATTTTGTTCCCTCCTTTTCCATATCTTTGAGTAAATATCTTGAATCTTGGGAATACCCTTTTGCATTCATCTCCCTAGCCAATATCTTTGAATTTGAATAGATCTCTTATGTTTTTGGATGTATGATCTACCCCATACATGAGAACCACACACCATTTTATAGCCTTCATCCACCTACATCTAGGGATCTCTTTAATTATTTTATCATTTATCAACCCCCTTACCATTTGAACCTCACACCACTTGCCCGAATCTACATAGATTTTTTTGAGAGTAGAACATAAGTCACAACATTTTTTAGGATCCAAGTAAAAAAGCAACATCACTATAAATACTCCTAAACCTCTATCCATATGTGATCTACAAGCACCAAGAAAACACATCCACACAACCACCACAAGTTTAGTTGGCATCTTAATCATAAAGTTTAGGGTGTTCTCAAAATACTCAACATAGGAAAGAAGCTCAACCATGAACACAATGATCAATTGTAGGTATGATGCAACAAGGGTTACTTATCTTATTGAATTATATATAGAACTCATCCACTAAACCTAAATGGGTAGAAGCACATAAAACACAAGAAAAGCTTATATTGTTAGGATATGTTCAAGTGTGTTTCACTAATTCAATCATTTTGAAAGCATCTTTACAAAATCTATTTTGTGCATATCTTGTGTATCCTTGCAAAATTCATTTTGTGCATATCTTGCAAACATCTCATTCAATGAAACCACATTTCTTTGAGGAATTTTGTTAAACAATTGACATGTCTTGTATATGCTTCCACATTTTCAATGCATGTATATCAAAGCATTGCCAACTATAATATTTGACAAAACTCCCCCTTCCATTATGCTTTAATGGATGACATATTGTGTTATAAAACTGTCATTTTGGCATAGGCGTAGAGAATGTTATCTTTACAACTACCAATTTAATTTGCTTGGAAGTTTCTTAATCTTTGTCAAGGAATCCATTTTGTTCATATCCTACAATCATGGCATTCCATGAGATCAAATTTCTTTGAGGCACATTATCAAACAATTCATGAGCCTTGTCTATGATTCCACATTTTGCATGCATGTCTACAACTTTGGTTGTAACTACAAAATTTGACAAATTCCACTATCCCTTACATGCCTTGATGAATGACCATACCTTGTTCCAAAGCTCCCATTCAACACATGATGCAAGGATGATGAAAAAGTTTGTAGAGTCTGGCTTTACACCCATAAGTTGCATGTGCTTGAAAGTTTCTAAAGCCTTTTCAAAAAATCCTTTGTGAATATCTTGTAATTAGGGAATTCCATGAGAACACATTTCTTTGTGGCATTATGTCAAATAGTTCATGTGCCTTGTCTATGCTTTTGCATTTTAAATACATGTCTACAATGGTAGTTGTTACACCATATTACAAAACCCTCTATCTTTTACTTGTTAATGGTATGCATAACCTATTTCAAAGCTCCCATTTTGGCATAGGTAAGTAGGGTGTTGGCAACGATTGAGGACTTTGGATTTATACCTGCCAATTGCATTGTCTTGAAAGTTTCTTAAATATTTTCAACAAACCCATTTTGTGCATATCCTATTTTTTGCATACAGGGAAACATTGCAACAAGCTTGTGATGAAACCCATTTCTTACGCTATAGTGTGATAACCTTGAGTTATGCATAGGTGGGTGGGAGACAGTTAAAAAAAATTAAATTCACATTCATTCACCAAACATGCTTTATTAATGGCAAACAAGAAAGGCACTATTTACGACTGGGCTCCACATGAGCCACCTAAGTGGTCAATGTTTAGATTGTGTTGGTTAAGCCAAACCATATAAGGATTCTCGATGCTATAGAAAAAACCTCAACTTACTTGGGAATATCCTCATTGGGAGATTCTTAGACTTTCTTCCAAATATTGATGTTGTTTGATGTTGAGTTCTTAAAAGATAGCATGTGTCTAGTCAATTTTGGTTGTTTGTCATGTCAAATGATTTTTCATATTTTCCTTCCAAACCCTTTTAGATTGCATGTGGATCCTGCAAGGAGGTCTTTGGTTCTTTGGTAAAGCCTATATTTCTTTGAAAAAATGGTTGTTTAGTTTTGATGTTGTCAAGAAGAATTTCAACAAGGTCTTTATTTGGATTAGACACCTAGGGTTTCCTCTTAAATATAGGGATGAAGAGATAATGTAAGGTATTTCCAATTCTTTAGGTTAGTTTTTATCTATTGATATTGTCACAAAATCTATAATGAAACATTTTTTTTGCTAGATTTTATGTGAGTGTTGATTTTGATTTACTTGATTTCAAATGTCATATAGTTGTGTTCCAAACTTGGTGTTTGGGAGTACAAAATATTCTTTCGGTCATCCTCATAGGTTTTCCTTCATTTCCATAAAGCTAGGTGTTCTCCAATTCATCCCAAGACTTCAAAAATAAACAACACAATCAAATAGAAAATATAATTTCTTCTCCCAATCTTGGGAAATAGGCTCAAAATATTGGCAAAGAATATTTTTTTATGAGGAATAAAAGAAAGGAGTTGGACTCTATAGTTGTGGACCCTATTGGAAATGCTCAAGGGCCCTTCTTCAAGGACAAGATAAAATTGGATGATTTGTCTTTGTTGTTAGAGTCACTCAAGAACTCAATACTTTAGGATCACTTGCAAAACCAAAAATAACCTTCTACAAGAGAGAAAAATAAGAGCATAAATTTGCAATAATGGATGCAAGATAATATAACCAATATGCAATACTCAAGAGTGAAATTATATTGGATTAGAATAAAATAAAAATAAGAACCCCATGGCTATATAGCTAAGATGTGAGATAGAATTAGACAAGATTGTGACACATGTGTCTTAATCTTATGTTATGAGAAAACTAACTTAACAAAAAATTCAAAAAAATAAGATATGATAAGATCTTATTTAGACAACTAATACTTCTAGAAGATCACTTATAACCTAAGTAAATTTAACATGTAAATAGGTCTCATTTTCTAGGATTAGCTAGGTACAAGACATTTATTCATACCAACAACCCTCCTTAAGTGCAACTTAGGGAGTAGATCATTATGCAAATATGCAAAACATGAAAATGATTATTATGGGTCTTGGCTACTCGGCCATGTTAGGTACCCATCTACAATGCAATCTCTCACAAATGGAGAAAAGGAGAAAACCTAGTGGGACAAAACTACTCTCTAAAAGAGAGAAAGAATACAAAGAAATATGATGTATGGAGGACTAAATGATACCCCTCGAGGACTACATCCATCATGGATATACTCATGTACATCTTGCAACAAAATTTATCTTTTATTTATATCCTCCATAAGCTTAAAAAAATTTCTCCTTTTTCAGCCAATATGAAACGTGCAATGACCACAACAAGTCGACTCCCACGACATCTACAAAAAGTAGAAATAAAATGTGGTTCAAACCAAGAGATAATTAAGACCTATTTTACCTTAGCACACATCTCCACAATGATGTACACTTCAAAACACATGGCACAATCATCTCAACATATCAAGTTAGCCCAACAATACTTAAACTTCTATACATTAGCTCTAGGGTGATCCCACAATACTGGTTTACAATTTTTGGCCAAACTAGACACTAAACAATTTTTTTCTAACTAAATCTTCACTTTCGGGCACCTATAGCGGCTAAACCATGAGGAATTTGAAGATTATGCAAACTAGTGATTTGTGATATTTTGTCTATAGATTTTAAATATATTTTTATCAAAAAATTTGGAATCAGTTGAACTTCTTTTTCTATCTCCTTCGAAAACTAGTTTTTATCAATAAATGCCATTTGTAAGGAGTGATGCTCACCATTTACAACATAACTTTTTTTTGGTGAAGGATAAAATTCTATTTTTTAAAATTTAGATTTTTAACTACAATATCTAACCAGTTCATTTGGTTTCATAGTGTTTTATTGAATATTTTTTCCTTAATCAAGTTTTTAAGTCAAACTAATTACAATTCATACATAGGCGGACCATATACAACATAACTTTTTTTGTATGTATCAAAATGCAAATTATTTTTACTAGATCAAGGACATCAATACCTAGCCTAAACATATTTTTTAGAATTTTATTTTGATAATATACTATTTTTCCACATGTGTAGAATAGAGAGCTTGATTTTTGGTGAAAACCCTATGTTTAATCAAACTAAAAAATTAAATACATAATAAAACCAAAACATATTAAAATTATGTTTGATGGATAGCTCGTTCTAAGGACTACCATCATCCAATTAGATCTATGAAGTCTCCTCCATTTTCATCCTCAACTTGAGCTTTGAAGGGGGAAATTATGCAAAAATTTGGTGCCAAAGGGGGAGAAGGGGGAAAAAGGGGGGTTCGAATGAACCCCCCTTGGAGGTTCACTAGAACTAGGGTTCAAATGAACCCAGGTTTGAGTAAACCCCCTCTTGTAAATTATCTTCGTCATAAAAAAATGCAAAAAAATGAGTCCCATCATTTAATATGGTTCACTTGAACTAGGGTCCATTTGAACCCCTTTTGGGCCCATTCGAACACCCCGGTTCGTGTGAACCCCTAAAAAGTAATTTTTGTTTTCATAGGAGAATTTTTGCAATTTTCCTTCCTCACTAGAATTGTAAACCAATTTTGTGGGTTTACCCTCTAAACCTAAAGCGATACCAAAGAAACAAATATAACATAATGTGGATCACTTTACAAAAAATATATGACTTGTGAAAACATTCTCATACACTCCTTTCACAACTTCATGCCACTTCATGCTGGTGACAACAAACATTGAACCCAACATCTCTTGCAAACTTTGAATACACTATCTTAAAACGATACATTGAAAACTAGACTTGCAATACTCCTCAACACCTAAAACTTGAAATGAGAAAACATACAAATAATCTGAACTTATCCTCCAAACAATAAAACCAAATATTGTAATGTGGTCTCCCACTAACAATCCTAAATAGTAACATGATCTATCCTTGCTCTTCTAACTCTAGAGAACCTTTTTGGTACATCTTATCTTTTGAAACTTGAATCATATATGCCTTTCATCTATATCTGACTATCCTCCAAGTCACAAGATCACATCTTCAAATATGGAGAAATGCAAAGCATTCCTTTGACGCTTCCAGACTGCAACAACATTGTACTATTGTCTTCACTCTAGACTAGCTCTAGTATCTTTTGTGATAACTTAGACTATGCTTTGAAATCAAGAACATATATATTTCAACCTATCCCTGTCTAACTTCCAAACCACAAGGCCATATCTTCAAATGCAGAGGAATACAAAGCATTCTCTCGAGCTTCTTCAATGCAACTTCTTGTGTGTTTGACTATTTGAAACCTTACATACTTGAACTTTCATATCTTATGCAATGCTTTACATCAAGGGACAATCAATGAAACATTCAAAACACCATAGATAACAATTACAATTATTTCCAACAAAAACAAGAAACCACAACTTCTTCATATTAGCATACTCTTTAACCTATCAACTTTCACCTATTCATGAACTTTAAAAGATAAGATACAATTGTGTACAAATGATATTGATCAAACAAAATACTCATGAATTCATCACCACGTCCTTCACCTCACAACTCTTTGATCATCACTCATTTGTCTGCTCTTATGAACTCTTACTCTTTTGAAATCTTTGATCACCACTCTATTTACATCACATGCAACCTTCCATAATATAACTTTTTTGATATCAATGACAACACATCTAACACTAACCAAATCTATAAATGAGGGGGAAAATTACATGATGAAATAAAACCTCCATAAAAAACACATCATCTTCCTTGGCATAGAAATATAATTTTAGTATAAAGATAAATGAGTGCATCAAGGATGGAAGGAGAAAAAATCATAAAATATAGGAACATATATCATAATCTAAAATACATACACATAGATCAACTAAATGAAATGACCTTTGATGATCCATGTTGATGGATAATTCAACAGTGGGTGGATGAGATCAAATAAATTTAGTAAAATGAAGGTCTAAACCCTAATCAAGATGTAATAATAAAAAATAAACACAGGTGGATCTAAACCTTTGAGTAAATTATCTAATATGAAAGTCCATGTACTTAGAAAATTAAGTTCGTGAAATATAATTAGAATGAAGGATAAATATGAAGGTCATATAAGAATATCAAGTTCACTAGAAATGTAAAAGTAAATGCCTACCTTACATTGTATATAGGCTAATTATATTTAAAAAACATTCAAAGAATTTGTAATCTAGATAAATGAGCTAAGACTAATTACAAATGTTGGAATAAATGCCAAATGAATTGTAAAAATGAAATAAATTAAATTCATGAATATTTAGCTTTATTTTCTATGAATTTTGTGTACTATAGATGTCGAGAACCCACTCACTAGAGTGCCAAAAAATAAGGAGCCATCAAATGACTATCATTGATCTAAAACTTTTTATGAAACTTCTAATTCATTTCTCTAGGCCGCGTGGAAGAGATCCTTGTGTGCATAAAGCTAAACATGTGTACAAAACTAAACTTATATGTCATGAACATGATTTGAAATTTTTTTATCATCTTAAACTTGTTCACCTCTATGCATATGATTTGGTTATTATAGGGAACATGCAATATTTATAAACACCCTTAAGAGATTTTTTTGAATTGTGAGATTTGTGTTCTTAGTTAGACATTGGATGTAGTGATTAAATTATGATTAACTAAGGTTGAAAACATCAAGAAAGCATCTAATATACGCTTAAGATCTGATGCAATGTTAATGCAATTTGTTTTACCCAATTGCAAATAGAAGTCTATACGTGCAAATAGAGGCACACACTCAGCTACTAGAGTTTTAATTCTTAGTCGGTGTCTCCAATGTATCTGTCATGGTGACGTATGTGTTGTTTAGTTCTTTGTTCAAAGCTTGTTCATTGTTTCATGCTCATACCATTTCCATTACTTAAGCAAACAGTCTATATCTATGGCAGAGTTGGTTCCTCAAAAATAGCACTTAGAACATTATTACACATGTTTTTTTTTTCAGTATACCATTGAATATATGAGAAAAACTAATACATCAGACACAATAAATAAGTGCAGGTTCATTTAAATATTATGATTCGCATTGGAGGGGTAGTGACTAGGAAGTTAGCGGTTTTTCTTCAATTGTAGCAAGTCAAGTATGGTTGTAACAAATGTGACACTGTTTTATGACTTTACTTTCAAAACTATTCTGAAGTAAAAGTATGCTCTTGTCCTGAGTGTCAATCAAAGGAGCTATTCATAGTTAACATAGAACAAGTTAGATGCAATCAAAGGAGCCATTCATAGTTAACATAGAACAAGTTAGATGTATCTATTGAATTATGGGAATGTTGAACTTTCTCTTTGATTTCATATTGAGTGGAATTAGTTAGTTTGAAGTTAAAAGGGTGAAATTGAGCAATTTGCATGACTGCACATTCATAAGTTGAATTTGTTGGTTTGAAGTTAAACGGGTGTATTTGAGCAACTACATAACTATAAAGGCCTGAAAGTCCATAATTAGAGTCTGACCCCAAAGAAGCAACGATGGTTCTCCTAAGAAGTAATGATGATTGTTCCCCCCATTCACTTAAGCTTTAATAGCATTTACAAAGTGAATGAAAAATAGTAATATGCCTTTATTTGTGCCTCTATAGACGATATACACAAACTATAGAAAATTAACACTTCAAGAAAGTCTTCGCATTGTACTAAATGACAGGCTTCCAAGATATAAAGAAGTCATTCTCTTGAATGATCTTATAGATTCTACATGCTCTAGAGAGGAAATATTAAGTCTTTATTCAATTTTTTTTTAGATGTTCCTAAAAATTCTGTAGAATTTGCTTATGAAAAAATGAATTTTACATATTTTGCTTAAGGAAATATATTTAAATACTACTTTTATACTTGGACCTAAATATCTACAAAATTCCTCAAATTAAGAATGATAAGAGATATAGCAAATATATTTCTTCACCTACATTTCTTTCTTCTAACAACTACTTACTTTTTTTATTATATTGTGTATTTTTCAAAAATAAATCAATGTGATTATGATGTATGTCTACTAACTTTTTCTTTCCATGTGTATAAACAAATAGATGTACAACTCAAACTCTTTATGTCGGCTCTTTTCATACAAGAACATCGAACCACCACCTTTAAAAGCATCATATTTGAAATTGTTATGCTTCAATCCTTCAATTCGCTATAAGCAAATTTGTAATACAACAAAACTTTTATGCCTTCCAAACAATATGTAAATGAAATATCTTTTGCATGTGTTTTAAACTCCTATTACGAATTTATATAGACACTACAAACTAAAATTCTTGACATGTTGACTTACATATAATTTATCTATCAGCGTACCCCTTGCACCCCTTCCGGTGCAAGTGCTAGTTATTAATTAGATTTTTATAGTTGGTGAAATTTGAATTACGTTTTTAGTGATATATCAAAACAACTATTTTTTTATTAATATAGTATTTTTTTAGAGTTCAATTTAAGATGGTATTTCATACAAATAATAAAACATATGAGTCACATAAAAATAAATAAATAAATTTAAAGAATATGATTACAAACAATATTAGAATGACCAATAAAAAAGAATAGTAGACATACATTTTCCACAATCCATTAGTTTAGTGTGGAGTGCTTCAATTTAAGATGATATTTCACATGACTAATAAAACATATAAGTCAAATAAAAATAAATAAAACATATAAAAAATATGATTACAAACAATATAAGATTGATAATAAAAAATAAATAGTAACATACATTTTCTACAATCTATTAATGCTTCAAAATTCAACTCTCCATACTTTTTTTTAGATAATACCATTAAAAAGATGGTTCGATCACACTCAAGAGAGCAAGACCACACAAAGATGTTTCCCCCTCTAATCTCCCACCTAATCTCCACAACAAGAGAGCAAGACCACACATAGATGTTTCCCCCTCTAATCTCCCACCTAATCTCCACAACAATGGGAAGAGAGCTAGGCCACACAGAAACGTTCCCCCATTTGAACGGTGTCTAATGGAGGATATTTTCCACCCGAATGGCATACAAGCTAATTCTAGTCGGCCCGAAGGAGATTGAATTCAGAAGGAGGGGAGCAATTCAATTCATAGTTCCAGCTGAGCATCAATGGCGATGATGAAGTGGGTGGGCGATGGATATGATGGTGTAAAGCCAATTCCTTTAACTTTGTTGATGGGATTGTTGGTGTGTTTGATTGGAGTAGTTATAAATAAGAAGAGAAGAGTAGGGGGCAAAAGCCCACCTGGTACGTTTGGATGGCCTTTCCTTGGAGAAACGTTGGAATTTCTGAAATGGCAGAGAAAAGGAGCCCCTTTTGTGTTTTTCGACACTCGTGTGCAAAAATATGGCGAAATCTTCACCACCCATCTGGTCGGCCATCCCACTGTGACGTTCTGCAGCGCAGATGGTAACCGATTTTTGTATGCCAATGAGAACAAATTGGTGCAGTATTCGTGGCCCTCGTCTGTGGCAAAACTCTTCGAAAACTCTTTAATAAATGCTGTGGGGGACGAGGCGCGCAGGCTCAAGGGAATGCTCATGACTTTTTTGAGGGCAGAGGCTCTGCAGAAATTTACAGGTCGGGTGGATTCGATCGCTAGACGTCATCTGGCTGAACACTGGTTGGGTGAAGAGGAGGTCACTGTTTTTCCCCTCATGAAAATCTATACTTTCTCTCTCGCTTGTCAGCTGTTTGCAAGTATTGAAGATGCCCCTGCCATCGCCAAACTTAACCACGTTTTCGAAGAGCTCTCACAGGGAGTACTGCAGGTAAGTCTGGCTGTTCTGATATATTTGTTAGTATCCATTGCAACAGAGAAGACTATTGTGTGTGTATACATATTTATTAAGTTCTGGCATATATCTCAGCTTATCTTTGATGTTACTCAGACTCTACAATATTTAAAGGTGTTATCAAATGATTGATAGATATATAATTAGCAATCACACTTTGGTGTGTAATGGGTACGCTGAAGAGGTTTGGAAGGTTGGTCAAGGAAAATTCTAGTCTCTTTTTTGCATAATTTTGTGTAGTACATGAGGTTAGTTGGTAGGTCATAATAAAATGATATTTTTTGGGGAAGAAATGTCTCAACGGAGAACTGATAGCTTTAAATCAATTATGCGTCCACTTGATCAAGACATAGCTGAAACAAAACCTCTTGATCAGAAGATAATCCTCCATTGCCAACAAGCTTATGTTATGTTTGCAATAAGGAGAGAGAGATGGGGGAGAGGTAGGGATAGAAAGGTGGGGAGATAGAGAGAGGAAGAGAAAGATAGAAAGAGAGAGGTACAATGATAGAGATAGAGAGGAAGATAAAGATAGAGATGGAAATGAAGGAGAGGGATATGGAGATGAGAGAAATATAGATAAAGAGAGATAGAGATGAAATAGACAAATATATAGAGATGAAGAGAATGAGAGAGGGAGAGGTAGACAGAAGAAAGAGATAGGAAGTGATATAGAGAGAAGAGAGAGAGATGGAGAGATAATGGGATAGAGGGAGAGATGAGAGAAGAAATATGGAGAGAGAGAGAGAGAGAGAGAGAGGTTTAAGAAGAGGGAGAGGGAGAGAGATATGGATGGATAAAGAGAGGGAGGCATGTCTAGAGATAGAGGGGTAGAGAGAAATCTATAGAGATAAAGATGAAGATAGAGGGAGATAAATATAGAGAGAGGTAGAGGGAGAGATAAAGATAGAGAGAGAGAGGGAGATAGAGATAGAGAGGGAGAAAGAGAGAGAAAGAGATAGAGAGAGAGATACAAATGATGAGAGTGATGCAAAGATAGAGATATACAAAGATATATAGAGAGGAAAAAAGGGAGATAAGGATAGAGAGATACAAAACATAAAGAAGAAGAGAGAGATAAATAGATATGGAGAGAGGGAGAGATGGGGAGAGAGAGAAATAAGAGATAGATAGAGGGAGAGAGAAAGGATATATCTCTAATATGGGAAGAGAAAGAGAGAGAGAGAGATGTGGGAAGAGAAAGGGAGAGAGAGGTAGAGAAAGAGAGATAGATAGGGGGATATGGAGGGAGCAAGGGAGGGAAAGATGGGGATAGATAGAAGCAGGATAGAGAGAGAGAGAGAGAGAAAAGAGGGGGAGAGAGGGAGAGATATTGGTAGGGTGGGATCTAGAGAGAACAAGCGGAAGTAAGAGGGAGAGATAGCTCAATATATAAAAAGTGAGAGGAAGAGAGAGAGTGGGAGTGATAAGCAAAGATAATAAGATATAGATAGAGAGGGGGGGAGATACAAAATATAGAGATAGAGGGGACAAGAAAGAGAGAAAAAGGTGACAAAGACAAGTGGTAGAGAGAGGTAGAGAGGGGGAGGGAGAGATAGGGAGATATAGACAGAGGGTGCAAGAAAGAGAGAAAAATAAGGAGACAAAGACAAATGGTAGAGAGAGGTAGAGAGGGGGAATATAGAGAGATAGCTAAGATAGGGAGGGAGAAACACGGAGTGTGTGTATATGAATGCAAGAGAGAGATACAGAGGGAGATAGATATATATAAATAGATAGAGAGGGAGGGAGAGAAATAGAGAGGAGAGAGGACAATTAGAGAGATAGAAAGAGGGAGTGATAATGAGAGAGGGAGAGAGAGATAGGGATATAAATTAGAGATAGAGAGATAGCAATCGTACCTTGGCATGCAATGGGTATGCCAAAGAGGTGTGATAGGTCAATTAGGAAATTTTTTGGTCTCCATTACCAATAGGTTTAATATATGTTGCAATATATATTAGATAAAATTAAATAATATATATTAAACAATATAAAATAATAAGTATAATTATAATACTAATTAATTTAAAATTTAAATATCTAATAGATAATATTAAAATTATATGGATGATGATTATAAAATATAATAAGTAAAATAAATAAATTGAAATAGATAAATAATTATAGATTAATTTAAAATAATAACATGATTTAATATATATTAGATTAAATTAAACAATTAATATAATTAAAAGATAAATATAAATAAATATACAAAACATAATTTTAAAATTATATTGATGATGTTTATTGTACTCACTCACTATTATACAATATAGTAAATATAATTGTAATATTATTTTTAAAATGTAATATATAGTAATAATTAAATAAAAAATGTATTAGTTATGTATAAACTATTAGAAAAAGTCTAAAACTACAAGTATAAAGAAATGCAACCTAGAAATCACATCAAACCACACTTAATTTTTTTAATATACCACCAATGCAATGCTAAAGGAAAATAAGTAGATAAGCCCACACAAGAGAAAATAAATCCATCATTTTTTTGAAGTTGTTTAAAGACTTTCTTGTGGACAGGCCCATTTTTTTGTTCAGGCATTGCAACCATTTGATTTGACATGTTTTGTGGATTGCAAAAGATAGATCCAAAAATTTCCTAGCTTACTAAATACCCTATCCATACCATTAATATCATCTCTCTTATAACATTTTTCCTATTCTAACCAATACGAAGTTATCAGTTGCAAACAAGATTGATGAAGATACATAAAATGAATAAACAAGATCATTTATATCATTTTCTATAATTAAGAAACATTCTCAATCATTAACCACCAACTTCAAACCATTCCTTTTCATAAATATAAAGATCTTCAGCATAATAAATTTATAAAACCTATTTTCATAAATATAATTTTATATTTATCTTTAAGATAAAAATATTAATTGTTCATTTAAAGTGAGCATTTAATTTTATCTATTTGAAATTCAAATAAAAGAACAAATAAAATAAGAAAATTATAATGAATTGAAAATAAAAACAAATTATTTTTTACTAATATATAACACTTATTTAATTTGTTTGGCATTTTTGAATTTTCAAAACTAAAAAATAAAATCAATTTGTAAAATCAATCAACAAATATAAATACATAACTTCTCCTAAATGTGAGATAATTCTAGATAGTGTAGGAAATTACATTTGAGAGGATATAAATATTTTTCTATAAAATATATACGTACATTAATTAGAGCTTCTCAAAACTATTGAAAGAGATAAGAGCTAGCCTATCATAACTAAGTAGAGTCAACAATAATCATAACAACATTATATAATAATTGAACAAATCACAACCAAAAAAAATTTGAACGGGGCTTCTAGTTCACCCGTAGAAACTTGTCAATAGAAACAACTTACGTGTCTTGTCTACACTCCCACAGTTGCATGCATACAACAAAAGACCATCCACATGCCTTGACTATGTTCATATTTTTTGCATGCGTATCGAATATGAGGATGCAAGGAAGAGGGAAGGGGATTATGGAGGTGCATTTCTTGCAATGAATCTATTCTGTCAAACAGTTTGTGTGCCCTATCAATGCTTCCACCTGTTGCATATATATGCCTAATGTGAAAGTGAAGACAAAGAGGCTGATGAACTCGACATAATTAAGAAGAGAATCATAACACAAATAGTAGCTCAATTTTTGGACTTGCCAAAGAGAAACAAAAAGAAGAAAGGGAGAAAGGAAAGAAGGCAAATCAGGGAGGAGTTGGCACATGAGAAAGGGATGAAGAGTATTAAGAAATTCCTTCAAGATATCAAGGGGGCAAAGCACCCCAATAAAAAGAACCATGAAGATTACAACATGGAATGTAAGGGGGTTGAATGCCCCAAATAAAAGGTGTTTGATCAAACACCAAATAATGAAAGCAAACACAAACGACATTCTCCTGCAAGAAACCAAGATCAAGGAGGAAAATAAGAAAATCTTTAAAATCTTAGGTTGGGAGGAGGCATAATATAAAGCCTTTGGAACAGTGGGTGGTCTAGGCATACTTTGGAGAAGCAATATTATTGATGTGAACATAGTGGAAAAACAACCAAAGTGGATGCTATGCAATATCAAGTACGTAAAGAACAATAAATATTTCTATCTTTTCAATGTCTATGGGCCTACCAGGAATGGGGAAAAAGAGAAATTATGAAACACATTGATTCAACAAATCACCTTGATAAATAAGAAAAAAATAATTTTAGGTGGTGACTTCAACACAGTATTGAGAATAGACGAAAAGTGGGGAGGTAATAGGATAACATCCCCTTCAATGACAGCCTTTGATATGTTCCTTCGCCATAACAATCTCATGGAGGCACCTATCAAAAATGGAGTTTACACCTAATCAAATAGGAGAAATGGTGGTTGTTGTATAAAAAAGAAGTTAGACAGGTTCTTGTACTCTCAAGACTAGCTAGAAGACAATCAATCTATAGAGGCATAAATTCTACCATTGGTCAGGTCAGACCACTACCCAGTCAAAGTGTCACTAACAAAGGAAAACAATAACTCAAAGTCTTATTTTAAAATGGAAAAAATCCGGTTCAAAAGGGATGACCTTATTGAAACAATTGAAAAATGGTGGAAAGAGGCCCCAAAGTACATTGGGACCAAGAGTTTCATCTTCATGTGCAAATTGAAATACATAAAGCAAAAGTTACAAATTTGGAATAAGACAGTTTTTAAAAATATCTTCTCAGAAAAAGAAAGATTGGGGAAAGAACTATCTTGACACTAAATAATAAAGTTATCAACAAAGGCATGATCCAAGAGGATTACCTGAAAGAAAAAGCACTAATGGTAGAATATGAGGAAATCTTGGCTAGGAAAGAGGTGTACTGGCGAACTAAGTCCAAGGAAGTGTAGTTAACAGAAAGGGATGCAAACACAAAGTTTTTTCATAACACATCCAAGATTAAAAAAGGTCAAAAAAAGATATCAAGTATTTAGTCTGCAAAAGGTACCTTGATCCAAGAGCAAGGAGGTATTGAGGAAGAGGCAGCCAAATTTTACAAAATGGTCCTAGCCCTAGAAGGTGATAAGGAAGTCCCAAATGAGAGAAGAATCTTAGCAAATATTCCCAAGCTGGTTACACAAAAAGATAACCAGATGTTAACAAAACCTTTTTCTAAAGAAGAAATAAAGGCGTTTGCCTTCCAACTCCACCCTGAAAAAGCTCTAGGTCCAGATGGGTATCCAACTTTCTTTTATCAAAAGTGTTGGCACATATTTGGAGATGAAATATGGGAATTAATAGAAGACTTCATAAAACACAAAAAACTTATAAAAGACTTGAACAACACTATGATAGTGTTACTACCCAAGAAGGAAGTATGTGAGAACTTTGGGGACTACCACCCCATCTCTCTTTGCAACAACATATATAAAATCCTATCCAAAGCCTTAGCAAACAGGCTCAAGAAGGTATTGGAAAAGATCATATCACCAAACCAAAGCGGTTTCATTCCAGGAAGGGATATTGTGGATAGTATCATTCTAGCAAATAAAGTTGTTTACACAATAATTAAGGAGAGAAAGAAAAGTATAATTTGATAAAGCTAGACATGAGCATTTGAAGCATATGATAAGGCAAAATGGCGATTGCTAATTAGAATCATGGAAAAATTCAATTTTGACCAAGCATGGTTGCATATGATTTTCCAGTGCATTTCCTCAACAAGATACTCGATACTGGTTAACAATGTTCCATGTGGATTCTTCCAAAGCTCCAATGGGATAAGGAAAGGAGACCTAATCTCCCCCTTTTTATTCATTATTATGGCAGAAGCCCTGGGTAGGCATATTGCTTCCAAGAAGGAACAAGGCCTATGGAGAGGAGTACAAGTTGCACAAGGATAGAAGCTCTGACTCACCAACAGTTTGTGGATGACATGTTGTTATATGTTGAAGCAACCATCCAAGTGGCAGTAAATATAAGATATTTCTTACAAGAGTACATTATCTCAAGTCAGCAAATAAATATGGAAAAATCTAAGACATACTTCTTTCACACAAAGAAATCCTTACAAAAAATGATTACTAAAATACTAGGTTACTCAATGAAGGTGTTACCCTGCAAATATCTGGGAGTGCCTTTATTCAAAGGCATAAGAAGGATTGGGTTGTGGGAGAAAATAAAAGAAAGATGCAATAACAAATCCCTAAGCTAGAGAGGGAAATGGCTCACAATAGCAAGGAAGATAACAATGATCAAAGCAGTAATGTCAACAAACCCTATATATTCAATGTCATGTATGTAGTTAACATCTAAAGCATTAGTAG
Source organism: Sequoia sempervirens (assembly GCA_007258455.2). Taxonomy (NCBI): domain Eukaryota; kingdom Viridiplantae; phylum Streptophyta; class Pinopsida; order Cupressales; family Cupressaceae; genus Sequoia; species Sequoia sempervirens. Next base: position 12,407 of record VDFB02045201.1, on the reverse strand, counting down.
GGTTAGAAAGTATACTTAAACACTTTTTATGGGAGGGCTCAAATGAACAATGTAAAATCCCACTAATTCATCAAGACAAAGTATGTATCTCTCAGGAAGAGGGAGGGGCTAGTATAAGAAGCTTAAAAATACAAAATGCTTCCCTATGAGTGAAATTAGTGTGGAAAATGTATCATAATCTTTCACTTCTATGGTGCAGAGTAATGCAAAAGAAGTACTTGGATAGCCCGAAACTAGAAAGGATATTGACTATAGAAAATGCAAGAAACGACTCTCACATTTGGAACTTTATGCAAAGCTCAAGGCATGTAATAACTAACCACATGACATGAAAAATCAATAATGGGAAAAGTGCAGACTTCTAGGAGGACTCATGGGGTGGATATAAACCATTGAAGGAGTACCTAGAACTGGCTCCCAACATTCATCTCATTGAAAATATGTTTAGTAGAAGTGTTCAAGACTATGTTACGCGTGATGCAAATGGGGGAAGCCAATGACAGATCCCAAATGATCTCCCCTTGGATGAGGAGGCAAACAAGAAATTAGAAGAAATAATGAAAGAAAGGAAGGTAAGTTTGAATACACAAGAAGATAAGATAATATGGTGTGGGGTCAAATCGGGTAAATACACAGTGAAAATGGGTTACCATATCCAAGATAGGTAAGAAAGGGGTGGTTTCCCTAAGAAAATTTGTTGGGGTAAAGGGGTGTTCCCTAAGGTAGGGGCATTTATCTGGATAGCCCTACATGGAAGAATACGAACAGGAGAAAGATTGAAAGTTGTAGGTTTTGAAGGCCCAAGTAGATGTCTACTATGTCACAAGAATGAAGAAGACTTGGATCACCTACTTCTAAATTGTCCATTCACAACACACTGCTAGTATTGGTTACATAATAAACATGGGTGGATGGCCTCGAGGAATAATAAACTAAAGGAATTACTCATTAGCTAGCCAAATATGAAGAGGGAATCCCTATGGAGGAAAATATGGCAAACATAACCCTCAATTCTAATTTGGAATACTTGGAAAGAGTGAAATAAAAGAATCTTCTAGGACAAAGCCAAGAAAGTTGAGGAAATCACACAAGCCATCGAGAGGAATATAAAAAAATGGTTGAATGCTTGCATCAAGTTACAAAGGAAAACCAAATTCACATGTTGGGATGAAATCCTAATGAAGAACTAGGAGGACCTGAAAATACTAGTAGCATTCCAATTTTCCCCAGACTCAAAAACTAAGAGAAATAAAGTTAAATGGTGTCCACCCACATTAGGAAGATTCAAATTAAATACAAATGGTGCTTCCCGGGGAAACCCTAGAATGGAAGGAGTTGGATGCATTATCCATGATGAAAGGGGTTCACTAATTGTAGCCATATCAGTTAAACTACCTCCATCAACAAATAATGCAACATAAATAGAAGGTGTCCTACAAGGTCTATTACTCTGCAAAGAGAAAGGATTAAGATCAATAGAGATATAATGTGATTCAACAATATGTGTAAGTGCCATTACTATAGGCTAGATCAAAGTATGACAACTTCAATCAAGAGTCAAGAAGATAAAAGAGCTCCTGGAAGAACTACAAATTGTTTCAATCGGCCTCATGTATACAGGGAAGCAAACAAGGCGGTAGACAAAATAGAAAACCATGGTATTAATCAAACGAAGTTCTATCTATCCCCAACAAGAGTGGAGGTGTGGCAAGACTTAGGAACAATAATCCAAAAGGAAAATAAATGAACAAGGTCATCCACTGCTAAGGAAATAAAGTAAGCTAGAGGGGTCAAGCATGAGGTAAGTGCTCACACGTCAAAATCTTGCACTCCAAGTGAGGTACACATTTCTAAACCTAAATTGATCTAGTTTCATATGTGAAATAATAAGTAATAAAATGCAAATACAAAAAAGCATATTGAATTTCAACAATTAACCCAAATAGTGACAACATTATAAGATAGAGGGAAATCAATCATGATAACCAAGGAACAACTAACGAACAAGCGTACAATAGAAAAATAGCTTTAGCAATAATTCCATCTATAACATAATGAAATCAATAACATTCATCACCTGAAACTCAAAAGAACTAAAACTTGAAGTAACATACACCTTGCACCTTGTAAGCATAATGGGAACATGTAAATTTGACCATATAAAGCTTTTTTTATTATTAACATGAAATTCTCTTGAAAAGCGAAAAATGCTAATGTAGTGGCAAGAAATCATCATTATAACCATTACAAGAGAATCCTTAAGCTACCAAGTATCACCTTATACATCTGAATCAAACAACGACTCAATCCATAAATACATATGTTCATATAATGGCCATAGGTAAAGCTAAGCTAATTTTTTTTAAAAGGCTACACAAAACTAAACAAATTTATACACCTTTATATACAATATCCAAACAAGATCGGAACCAGTGACTCTTATGTGTCACAAGTAATGAAGAGCACAATCCATTTAGAATCCTTTACTAGCACAAGCTGGTATAAGCGTTTGAGAGAGTCATATGCATTTTTAGCATGAAGGCGATGCTCCCAATAAGCCGAATCAATGGCATCTAATAAGAAAGGAAGAAGTGTGATGGGCTTATGGCCAAAAAATGGCAATTCGTGAGGGTGAGGGATTCCCTCACCTAATTGAGCAACTTCTATGATCGTGCCCAAATCTTGAAGGAAAGCGGGTTTAAAAACTCGCTGGGTCAATTGAGAAATCATCTCCTTGTTTGCATGGAGACTCTATAAGGAAGCCAGAAAGTGTGAAGTAATATCAATATTCACTCGGTATCTCTCACTGGTGGTCATAAACCTCCTCCCTAACACCATTTTAACAACCTTAATGGTAAGGGAGTCAAGGTTCTGCAACAGGCCTTTTAAACGTCAGTTATAAATTGGGCCAGGGAATGCTAATTGAGATTTGGTGCAAGTTAGAAAATTTGAGTTTTCATTACTGAATTGAGGCAAAGCAAGAAAACACAAATGATGGAAAAGAAACGACCCATCTTGTAAATTTAAATAGGGAGTGGTCGTTATAACGTTGTACATACGCCAAGGGACATGTCCATGCCAACCCTCACATGAATGAACATTTCAGAAAAACACCCAAGATGGAATAATCATGAGAAAACAAAGGGAACAACCCAGGGGCAGTTTGAAAGGTGTCAAGGGTTGACCCTAGGGTGAAAATAAACACAAGGGAGGCATAACATTAACGCATAAAATGAAAACCATCTATCAATAAAATTGATCACAAGGACCTTGACCATTTTGTAAATCGGAACTTAGTTAGCACAGTGAAACCAAATGCTAGCTCCTCTAAACAAAGCTTTGGCACAATAATAAGAGTTCCTACTTAAAAATACAAATAGGCTCAACCCTAGTAATTAAAATAGGGCACACTTTAATCTCTATGATCAATATATTGAACAACTGAAATACTTTGAACCCCAACGTCAACAACAAAGTATACATTGAAATCACAAATAGGTCTTTCAAATCTTTGACTTTAAATTTTAACCTTTAGATGAATTAATTAGAATTGCTCAAATCCTTTTCACCCAAAACAGCGGAAAGCCATACGATAAAGAGTATATTTTCATATTATGTCCTTAATATAATAAGAGTTTCTAAACCATAGATAAACGACATTTTCAATATGCCGTAAAAAAATGAGCTTAAATTCCGTTAACCCTAAACTAGTATATTTTCATAACTTCAAAACTTGTAAATATGTACAAAAGTTTTCATTTGTATCATATGTGAAATAACCCTTTAAAAAAAAAAATTGGACCCAACCCATAAAAGAAACCTAGGTGTGTCTTATTTGGGAATATACCAAAAAAACAGGAGCAAGCCCATGATCATTCTTCAAAAAATTTGAACTCCTCGAGCTAGTCAAAGTCATCCACAGACTCGAACTAGTACAGTCTACAAAGGATCCGATAAGGAACCAAGGTGCGACCACGATGAACTAGGAGCTCTGCATCTTTGATGTCTAACAAAAAGGAATAATACTAAGGAACCCCAATTGGCAATTGGAGATCTCGTTGTCGAAGGATACCAACTCCATGTTGTGCAGCATTGAGAACATCTAAATCCCCGAGAAAATGTGGAAAAAATAACTTGTAGGTTAATTGACCCACGACATCCTTGGGCACTCGAAGATCTAGGAGCGAAGCAACAAAACAAGTTGGTATGTTGGTATTCACTCGGTGACACTCCTCTGAAACAAAAAATTTCTTCCCTAAAATAAACCGAACAACCTTCATTGTCATTAACCCTCGCTCAACTAACACAAGCTTCAAACGCTAGTCAATAATACGACCTAAGAAAGACAATTGGCTCTATTCACTGGTTAACAAAATCGGAGTCTCCATTGAGAACAAAAACTCCAAACTATACTTCCGACCTCCAATTGGCTCTATTCACTGGTTAACAAAAAATCATAAGAGGATAAGCCAAAATACGCTGCAATGAATGGCATACTGATACACATGAACAAGGTAATGTTAAATCATGTTGTTGTAAGCCAAAGCCTATGGGAGTCGAGAGTGAGTAAATTCCATCATACTAATAAGAACGATGGCTCATGCAAAGACGAACATGTCGCCACCCAACACGAACTCTATAGGTAAGGATGGTAGAATTAAAGATGCCTTTTTTGTTGATAGTGTGGCCACTATGCCAAGTGGAATCTATTAAGAATATTAGATAATAACGTGGCCACTATGCCATGGAGAATAGGTCAAGAATAAACTAGAATAATCTGGGAGTTACCACCCAAAATTTTGGTGACACTTACCTATTAAAAAAAAAAGTACTATACGTATTTATTAGTACTTGTGGATAGACAATATTAATGAGTTTTATTTTTCCTTGTTTAATTAATTATCAATAAGTTAGAGCCAATCAAAAACAAAAAAAAATACTCTTAAAATAAAATTCTATCTTGTAAAGTGAACATGTAAAATATTCAACTTCATAAATTTTAAAAATATTTTTTGTGAACATGATTGGCTAAAAAAAATTGTGTTATGGATGGATTGAAAAATGAAAGTGAACTGTTATTTTTCCTTTTTATTAGGAATGGATTTTACTTTGCTTCCATATGCATTATCTTAGGTAAATTATAGGTATTATAAATATAAGGTGCTATTATATTTTATCCAACTACCATTTTGTTCCACTAGACTAAAATATAGGCATGTATTTTAAATGATTATGTAAATTTTATATTAGTACATGAATATTTACAAAATATATTGATATGTTAGGATCTATGACAATTGCATGAATGAATGTTAATTTAATGTAAACGAGAAATTGAATATCTTAAGCTTAATTTTAAATGCTTTTAAAAGACATTAAAATGATTAGCACGATAGAAAATATGAGAATATAAAAGAGAAGACAAAGACATGAATTGATTACAAAGTTTGCTAATTGGCTACGTCTCCAAGTCCCTCTCCAATGGAGTGACCAATCCTTCAATTCTGCTCCAAAAGTCTTTACAAAGTCTCCTTGATCAATGAGGAAAATGAAGACAAATTCTCTCCTTCAAGTACAAACATTTTAACATCAATCTCATGATTTTGCCTGCACAAAGAGTTCACTTCCTCCTAATTCCCAAATCTCTCTAATACCTCCATAAGCTAATAACCCCCTTTTTATCTAATTAAATATTTGCTATATGGGGTTAAAACAATAATATTCCTCATACTCCCTTATCTGCCATTTTTAACTTAAAATATTGTAAATATGGCTATTATGCCTTTACATAGGTTTTTGGATTAAAACATATAAGAAAACGCATCCTTATCTATTCTATGGTCGGTATCAAATATATGGCTCAATGGTATTTTTTGTATGTTAGCTATTTAGCTATTTGGGGGGTTGGTAGTTCAAACTGCCCTCGCCCTCACCCCGCCTCCCCCCCCCCCTCCACTTTTTACTTATTACCAGCCTTCATTCAAATATAAAAATATCTTTTGCCAAAAAATCCTCAAAACCACGTGACTATCGGTTGGTAGCGGATGGATTTAGGAATGGAGGGGTCGATGGTTCAAATCTTCATTAAATAGAATTGATGCCCCTATATAGATGGAGCAAGTCCCATGACGTATTGGTAGAGAGGGAGGTTTGGAGATGAAAGGTTGGGAGTTTGGGGGTTCAACTCCCTAACTAAAATTTTAACAAACTATTCATTTTCCACTTGAAGGAGTGCCAACAATGTGCCACATGGAACATTCTGATTTGTTCACCAGCTGACACATTTCAGTACCTAATTGGGCCAACTCAATGTTGGAGCCACATCACTTGCCATGTGTCCATCTGTACTACCACATGCTAGAGTATGAAGCTACCACATCATGATCCATACTATATGGTCTACCTCGTCGACATGCTGACGTCATCATCGTACTGCCATGTCAACATGGTCAACCCTCAACTTTGACTTGACATATCTTCTGCATACGAGCTATGTTTAAGGTGATTCAAGCAATGTTGGATTCATGTCGACGAGCTCTTTGACATGATGTTGGTCTTGAACATTTTTGAGATGATCAAATTTTTGACTTATCCTCCTGCATCCGGTACCCCTGTTTTGATCAAACTTTGACCGAACTTTGACCAACCATATCTTGAGCATACAAACTCCTTTCGAGACGATTCAAGTTGTGTTGGGTTTGTATCAAAGAGCTCTGTAAGATGGCGCTAGTTATTGGAGTGTTTGGAACAATTAAATTTTTGGTGAGCATATCCACCTGGATCATATATGTACATGTATATAACTACCACTTTGTTTCACATGTCTTTTGGCTACTTGAGAATGTTGGTAAGTTAAACATTCACAAAAAACTTTGTTGATCTTAAAATAGGTTGTGAAAACCTAAATTTTTCTTCTAAAAATGTTTTCAAAACCTTTGAAATTGATTATAGTTTGTAAGAACTTGAAGAGAGAAGTGTTACATGTCATTCTTTCCTTTTGAAATTGAGAGATGTTGTGAGAAATATGTTGGATCTCAATGAGGTTGAGGAAACCATGTGGGCTCTCAACAAGGTTTTAATAGCCCCTCTTTAAACTAACAAAATTATGTTTTGTCTTCATAAACTGATAATGTTTTAAAGTTGCTTTTCTCAAGACTCCTTAAAAAGTGAGGAAGAGGGATTAAACAAAATTTTAGCAATCCAAAATTTTAATCCATAGACAACCACAAGGAACCATTCTTGTTGGGAATAGAGGAGGTGTATTTGCTGCAATTGCACCATGCCATCATTGACCTTAATTGGAAGATATATTCACTAAGTATCCCAACATTGAAAAAAGGACATATTCACCATGACACTCACTCACAAATCCTCTTTGCCATTATATACATAGAAGTTATTTCAAAAACATTGGTGCTTTTATGGTTTATTTATGATTAATAAGTAAGATTAGTTCATATATTTGACAACAACCTACATTTTGCACCAATTTCTTGTTAGTTATAGTTATTTTTTTATTAGGTAAACACTTTTGATCGAAGCTATGAATTGGAGGAGTCTTTTTAAAGGACTCCAAACCTGTGTACATCAAGAAATGACATGCTCAACAACATAAAACAAAAACCAACAATGAAACATGCCTAAAAACCAAAAGAGTTCCTAAGAAACAAACAACTTACAACAAAGGGATAGCCAAAACAACAATCAAGAAGGTTTGACTCCAAACCTCTCCAGAGGACTATGAAGAAGATTCAAAGTTTAACTTGTGAGGGCCAACCTACCTTTTTTCAAAGAAGAACCACACACAACCATAAAGTATAACTCTTTTCCTTCATTCCTCAAAATAGAGCGATTCTTTAACAACATTCTAAATCTATTTCCCATGATTGAGGGAAGAAATGACACTTTTTGTCTAAATATGGTGTTTCTCTTTGAAGTTTTGGCACAAATGGGAGAAGTTCCCTGCTTTATGACAAAAAATTCAAACCTACGAGGATGATTCATAACAAATTCTTTGCTCCCAAAAACCAAATTTGAAACACAATTTTATGATATTTGACATCTTATCAAAATCACCACTCACACAAAAATCATAATATACCATCAAATTGACTATAAATCAAGATAAATAAATAAAACATTATTTTTAACGACCAAATTATACTTTTAGATTTCCAAAATTAATTTCTAAATGACAATAAAAAACTCCTATCTTAAAAATAATCTATCAACCAAAATACCCTTCTTATAAGTTAGATTGAACTATTGTCATAAACATAACAACATAATTTTTCAAAAAATACGTACTAATCAAGTAGAAGTGGAGGTAGGAATTTTAAACCCTCCATGAGTAAGGCTTCATTGGAGGAGAGGTTGATGAAGATTACAGAGGACGAGGATGGTTATGCTGACTACTACGTTGAGGAGAAATATGAGATACAATTGGACTTGCTGCCCAAGGCCTGTCTAAAGGACCAGTGGCTTGATTCCCCTGCAGACATCTGAAATGCACCTAAGGAAAACCCCATTGCAGCTTTATACAATGGCCCTAATTTGGGGCTGCATAAGGGTTTTCTTCTCCCAGTGAAGGAAGCCACTGTTCTTCTTCTAGACGTGGACTCTATTGGAGACTTCTGGACATTGATGGGGTCATTTCTTGTGGTTGTGGGTACCCTATTAGGGTTGTGACAAGTCTTGTGCAGCCACCACGTGTGTGGAGCTGCTATAGGATGGCGCTAGCGAGGGCTTCTCCATTGCTGTGAAGCCTTCTCTTGTCATTAGCACTCTTGGAACCTAAAAGTCCCAGTTCTGTTGTTTCTTTGCAATCTTTTGATTTGGACTTACAAATGGATTCTTGTAATGTTTTGACCATCGAGGAGTTTGTCATGCCTATTAAGCTAGAGCTTCGTCTATGGTGGTAGTGGTTGGAGGTGTCTCTTCTATTTCAACCAAGCTTATTTTTGAACTATGCTAGGGTGAAGAACCTATTTCTTTGGATAGTTCATGCTCTACTCTCAGGATTCCTAATGTTGTAGACAAAGCTTCTACTTACTTGGGGAATGCCTTCATTCAGAGATTCTCAGGCTTTTGTCCAAATGTTAGATGTTGTTTGACGTGAGTTCTTAAAAGCTAGCGTGTGTCTAGCCAATTTTGGGTGCCTATTAGGTCGAATGAATTTTTCCTTTTTTCCTTCCAAATTCTTGAAGATGTATGTGCATCCTACAGGGAGGTGCTTGGTTCTTATCTTTCTTTGAGAATTTTTTTTTTTTGGGTTTTGATGCTATCAAGGAGAACTTCAACAAGGTCTCTATTTGGGTTAGACGAGTTTCCTCTTGAATACTGAAGAGATGATGCAAGGTATCATCAATTCTTTTGCTTAGTTTTTATCTTTTGATATTGTCACAAAAGCTATAAAACGTTTGGTTCTTGCTTGATTTTGTGTAAGTGTTGATTTTGATAAAATGATTTTAAATTTTATATAATTTTGTTTCAAACTTGATATTTGGGGGTAGAGACTCTTTTATCAGTCATCATTGTAGGTTTTCCTTCATTATCATAAAGTTGGATGTTTCTCTAATTCATGTCAAGACTTAAAAAATACCATAATCAAATAGAAAATATCATTTCTTCTCCCAATCTTGAGAAAGAGGATCAAAATATTGTCAAAGAACATTTTGTTATGAGGAATAAAAGAAAGGAATTGGACTCTATAGTTGTGGATCCTGTTGGAAATGCTCAGTGACCCTTCTTCGAGGATAGGAGAAAACTAGATGATGTGTCTTTTGGCTGTGTCTAGTTCTTCTATGAAAAAAGGCAGGTCAGCTTGAATGGATCAGACTTTGACACTCCTTCAAAGTTCTTTGGATAAGTTTGAGTGCAAACCTCCTTGATTATTGTTTTGTTTGTCCCTTTATTATAAGTGATTATTTGTTTTTCGAGAGTCCTTTTGATTTTTTAGGTCTATTTTGTAGTTGGTTATGATCTCATGTTGTTGCTAACATTTTTTTTAATGTACAAGGTTTTGGGATCCTTTCAAAACCCTCTAATTCTTATCTCCCATCAAAAGTATTTGTTTAATAAAAAACAAATTAAAAAAAAAGAACCTTCTATAATTTTATTTTATAAATAATTGCAAAAAATTAATTGAAAGATAAACTCGAGGATTTCTCAGTGCCGATAGGTATACCACCAACACCCATTAAAGATCCCAGAAAACACAGGAATTAACCTTAAGAAAAGAAGATGAAAATAAACATGGCATGGCTTGAACAATGAAAATTGCAAACATATAAGATGAATATAAGAATTCTAAAGAAAATACCTATAAAACTAAATTCCTCACATATTTAATATTGCAGGTGCCCATTGATTTTCTCGGGACAAGGTACCACTGTTACCTGATTTTTTAGCTTTCAGCTGAAATCAAGTAACCATAGTGTTGTTCTTTTCATGTTGTTTAAACATTTAAAGATAAACCACAAAACTACTAGTTTCAATATGCATGAAGGAGTGATTGTCAAAGTAAATCAGATTACATTTTTTGCCATTTCAATGGTGCATTATAAAAAATGTGAAAGATATTCATGTATTCAAATGTAATTTCTTTTATTGATAATCATTAAGGTATATGTCCCTCACAAGCCAATAGACTAATTCTCTTATTTAATGAACATATGAAGCAATTCATACATGAATGAGTAAAAGAAAGAGAGAATGTGCATGTAAGAATGGAACCAGTCATTGCTTGTGAATGACTAGTTACAAGTTGCCCTGCTACTGCCCCAAACCGCTTGTGTCCCTCCCAGCTCCATAACGCTTCTCACCCTGCATCTGAAGAAAACATGGTGTTAGAGGGAGGCTCTAAGAAATGAATGATTCAATCCTTTCATACACACCTAATTATGCATGTATAAACTGATCCATAAGTGCATTAAACCAAAACATTTGAACAACATATGCATTTGTTTTCTAACTGTTTGCTTCATGTACAGATTTAGGACAAGTCTGATTATTGTTTCATTATCAAATCAAATGCAGCATGTGGGGTAAATGTGGTTCCCACAAGGGTAGAGCTCAACATGTTTTGAAAGAAAAGGAAATTGAGCAACTTGATCAAAGATTTATCTCTTATCAATGCATTAAATCAATATGGAATCATACCAGTTGATCAACTTTCATTATCAGATTCAAAAGATGCATCATACTGTGCTAATATGTCTTTCAATCTTCTTAAGTGGACCCTTGATCCATTTTATAAAAGGAAGTGTTTTTGAAGATGCATCAAGTTCAATTATGCATCTTTTAAACAATGAGGAAGCATTTCAGGTTGTCGTCAAGCCCCTCTCACCACAACCCTATTGGGAAGTCACTCATCACATATGAAAGTGAGCCGTTAGGTCACACACATATGCGACTGGTGGTTGTCTAATAAAATCAAAATGAGGAGACTGTGAATTTGTTATACATAACAAAGAAAAGAGAAATGGTTGAATCAATGACATGGTACAAGTGAATCATAAACAACAGTGTTCATAAGGGGATGCTATAAGATAGCCATGAAGGTAGGGACAACAATAATGAATTAGGAAAACAAGCTGCCCTGTCACACTCTATGCATGATGCTTGAAGGAAAAGCACAAAAGGGCATTTTAGAGACTTCTAGAAGGTTCTTTTGGGGCCATTTTCTATTTTATCTGAGGATAATCTTCTAGAAGCACATGTGTGGGAGGTTTTGGTAGGTGTTGGTTAAGTATGTTCATTTTTGAACATTATGCGAAGTTCTTTCTTTTTCAGCAGGAGGATAGCTACTCTCTTGGAGTTATTTTTCATGAAGCTGCATTGTAACTCAGACAAACCTAATATACAATAAGCACTTTGATTTAATAGACTGGAGCATTGTTACCTTTTCTCTTCATGTTTTGTGGTGTGTTATTAATGGTTGATCAGTCTGTTTTGTGAAAAGTCATTTTCCTTACAACTTGTCCCATGTTTCATGCATCCATTTGACAGAAAATGTATGTTTACAGGTTATAAACTGTGTTGTTTAGTAGTGTTATTGATTGTGAAATCTGTCTTTTCCTTTTAAGAACACTATTACAAACCTCTTTATAAATTATTGATGTGAACTGCATTGGATAGGGATTTGTGTGAGTTAGCTTTGAAATATTAATTTGAGTGTGCAAGGTTGTTAGCAGGTCTAAATTGTTTTGGTGTATCACTTTAGTTTCTTTCCAACATTAGGTTTATTTCGTGCAACTCTTACCCTTATCTCAAAAATTCAATAGTTAAGTGATATCAAACGGGGAAGCCATCCCACAATCCAGAGGTCTGCTTTCAAATAGGTTACCCACAACCTGAAAGCATTCCAATGTTGGTCCAAATCTACTAAGTGCAATTGGAAAAGCTTA
>VDFB02045200.1:0-45688 GCA_007258455.2 Sequoia sempervirens | reverse complement strand
AAAAATTGTGATCCAAGTGCCATCACTCATTTACATGTTGATGCACTTGCCTCTTCCTCAAATGACAAGTGATATCAAGGTCTACCTCTATCCTATATGTTTTGAGTATCTTGCATGGTTCTCCTCCCTTGTATGTTGGGGGCAGTGATAACTCATTTTGAAGATGCATGTCCTCCTTAAAGGTCCCCTCTCTTCTATCTATATTTCAATTGGAGTGCCCTCTTGAGTGGGCCCCTTGTTACCTTGAAGGGTTCCCAAGGGACCCCTTTTGAAATTTTTTCGCTTGAATGAATTCTATGGTGTCTAGCTTGGGGGCAACCTAACTAGACCTTTCTTTTCTATGATTGTATTGCAACGTAGCTTGCAATAGCCACAAGTTCTTCTGATTAGTCTTGCTTTGCATGACCAAGAACCTATATATCTCCTTTGCATCAAGCTTTCCTAACATGTTTAGTCTGTGGATTAACATGTTTCTTTGCAGGTGCACCTATGAAGTTGCTTTCTAGTTTGACTCTGCGAAGTCCCCCTTGTATTGGGATTCCTTCATGAGAGAGTACTTGGAGGAATGCCTTCTTTGTAGGTCCAAGGGCCTGTGAAGCACTTACATCTTGTGAGATCACCATTGCTCTATGTACCTTCAGTGCACTTTTTCAATTCTATAGGAGAGAGTACCTACAAAGCCTTTTGTTCACCTTCCATAGGTTTGCGGATCTATGAAACATTTGTTCAACTCTTCTTGCGTACAAGGACCTATGAAGCCATCTCTCTTGGAATTTTCATTCCTCCTTTTTCTCTCTCTCAATCCTTTTTGCTTCTCTTCTCAATTGTGTATACCTGATCGAAGATCTGCATCTTCTTCATCTTGAGTATATGCTCTTTCTCTCTTCAATATTGGTTTCTTTCCTAACTTTAGGGTGCATTATTATCTTGAAGCAATTGATACCTACACTATTCTCTCCATTTAAGAATTCTTCTATGAGTTATTTTTAATTTGGGGACAATGCATAGTACTGAGACAACCTCTTACACTGAGGTCTCTTTCACTTTGCTGACTCAAATCCTTTAGTTTTTTATGTGCTAACCTTGTTGTATTGTGCAGGTCATTCTTGTCTAATGTTTTTTACTTGTAGGTCTTCAGCCTGGAGGAACGCTTCCTTGGTTCAAAGAGTCATCTTCTTCCTCTACAATATTATTTTGACATTATGATGTTATTTATTTTTATTAGATTTCCTTTCGTGTGCATATTAGTGTAGATTTGTATGCTCGCTAAAGTGGGGGAAGAATGTAATGTCATAAAATTGCACCCCTTGAAATTTCACATACATTCTTGTATCCGCTTTAGTGTCCACTCCCTTAGGACTTGTGTAGGCTCATTTTAGCCCTTGCATTAGACTTTATCCCCTCTTGGGATGCTCAAAAACCCCTTTTTAGCAGCTACCTTCATATGTCAGCTTTACATTAAACCTTGTGTTTTTCCTGTTCTAGTCATTTTGTAGCGTGATGTGTCTAGACACTAGTGTGCCGCATGGACATCTGCACACCATGCTAGTGTCTTGTGACATTTCAATGTTCAACCAACTATTTATAAGTATGTTTTCCACTTGTTAATTTATTTTTTCAGTTGTAACAACATGGGATGCCTTGTAACCACCTGAGAAGCTTCTTTTCCATCTTTAAAAGTCATCTTTTCCATCTATTTGGTCTTCTAGTTCTTCCTAGCTTTGGCTCTTGACTTTTCCTCTTCTCTTTTCCTTGCTATCTTGCTCACACAACTCTCCAAAAATTTCTATAACACTCTCAAGCTTTTACAACACCCTTTGTAACACCCTTGGCTCTTGCAACTATATTGTTCTCCCTATTTGCAACTCCCTTGGCTCTTGCAACTCTACCTCCCTTGTCTTGTGCTTGCGAGTGTCTTGGGATTTCAAACATCCTCTACCTATTGCATCTAAATTTTGTGATACAGGTTCACCTCCTCGAGCGAGAATTTATTTTATCACCTTACTTCATGATACAGGTTCTCCTCCTTGAGTGAGGATTTCTTTTATCACTCCTTTGTCCATTTTTCTCTATCTATTTGGATGTTTGTGGAGGTGGGAACACCAAAACAGGGGTTTGACTGAGGCAAACCCCTATACAGCCCTAACATATTCTCCAGATCTTACACATGTAGGTATTGAATATTTTCACATGCTAGAGGCTTCATTACTTGGGCTACTATGAGAAGTTTCTATCTTTCATTCTCTTGCTTTATTATTCACTATACTTTAATTTAGTTCTATTATATTCTTGCATTTTGTTGCATTCTGTAATTTCTTAGTAGCGAAATTGCTAGTAGCCACTCTATCATTTTTTTGTGATAAACTCACTTTCTAGTCCATACAAGACTCCAACGTGCCTCTAGGAGCTAGCACGCCATTTTTTCATCCTTATCCCATGTTGTCGTCATTTATCCAAGAGCTTGGTAATCTGTCCATAAAACCTCTATGATTTACTCTTTCTAATTCTAGAACTGTCGTTGTGTCCCTTGAGATAGTTTAGGGTAGTTTTCCCATTGGGAATCTCTTGAGAATAAATAGACTCATGAGTAGTGAATCTCCCTTGTCTACATTTTCCTACCACTACTTTCTCTTCTCTACCTTTTTGCTTCTAGTCAATTTTCTTTCAAATCGATCCTACTTTTCTTCCACAACTCTCATTCAAAAATGGTAACCACACTTCGTGCATGTGGTTGGGTGTTTTCATTATTTCTTTTTCCTTCAAATGTTGCCAGCCTATAATTTTGAACATTGTCTTTATGATTTGGTAGGCCACATCCATCGTGGGTTTTCCTTGTAATTTTCATTGATTTTCCATAGTCTGATTCATAATATATTGGTTATCAAATTGATTTCAATTCAAATTTGAATATGTATATGTATGTATATATATATGTTATATATATACTTATATCTAAATATATATATGTATTTAAATAATTTTATTCACATTTACAATGTATTCTAATAATGTGTATATATATACATTTATTTATATATATATATATGCATTCATGTAATTGTTATTTGTTTGGAATGGATTATAAGTTCCATACACTTTCATTTAAGACAAGAAATTTATTTTTCATTTTGAGCATCCATATATATATATATATATACTAACAAAGGAATTTTCTTTACAATACACACTTTCACTTCCTTAAAAAATATAGAGTTTGAGTAAACAATTTAATCTACATGTTCATTTTCAAACACTGAAATAGTTCAAGTTAGGAAATTGCATTCTCTTATATATGAAAATTATTTCAAATGCAAGTTATCATTCCATTTGTGGTGTGTGCACCAAGATTCCAATTGGCTTATCGTTTGATCTGACTAAACAATCCTACTTCAACTGTGTTCTCGTCCTTCAACCTGTCACCCAACAACTACACACACTTGCACTTGCAAATTGATCAATAATTTTCAATTCTTCATAACATATAAAATAATTTCCAAAAATTCCCAAAGTCAACATCAGCCAACTTCTTTCATTTAATTTTTAAATATTCCAAATTCTCCATTTAATATTTACTAAATTTCTTCAATGATTCAATTTACCATATTATAATTAATATGCAATAAAATTGGTTTATGACATCCTTCCCCTCTTGGAAGTGACACCATCCTGATGTCTAGTAAAGTGAATAAAATAAAAACATATCATATTTTGAACATTCATGTCTATTTCAACATTATATCAAAAATTTATGTCTATTTCAACATCACATCAAAAATATATGTCTATTTCAATATCACATAAAAAATATATGTTTATTTCAGCATCACATCAAAAATATGTTTGTTTCAACATCACATCAAAAATATATGTTGTTTCAACATCACGTCAAAAATATATGTCTATTTCAACACCACATCAAAAATATGTCTATTTCAACATCAAAATTTTAAAGCATAAAATATCATAGTATCTCAATCCAAAAGTTTTTCAAACAAGATTGTTGAGTTTCTTTTTCAAGAAAGAAAATGTGGAAAGGAGCATTCTATTTCTTTTGAATCCTCCCAAGTAGCATTGTCCTTTGATTACTAGTCCCATTAGACCTTAAATTGAGCAATATCTCTACTCCACAACTTAACATTGCGTCTATCTAAGATTATAATGGGCTCTATTAGCACCACTCTTGGATCTTGTACCTACAAGGATTTCCAATCAAGTACATGAGTCACATCAGGATGATATGGCTTAAACAAAGAGACATGAAACATATTATGAAGTCGACCTAGAGCAAGTGGCAGAGCTAGTTTATAAGAAACTAGGTTAATCACTTCCAAGACTTCAAATTGTCCCACATATCTTGGGGCCAACGTTATAAAAGAAATGGAGATTTTATGAGGTTTAATTCTCAAGAAAATTTTGTCCCTTGTTGCAAATTGTCTAAGAGTTGGTTATTGTCAGGGTAACTCTTCTGTCAGTCTGCCACCTCTTTCAATCTACTCTTAATGACCCTCATTTGTTCTTCCATTTCCTTAAGCATTTCATGTCCTACTATGATCCTGTCCTCCAATTTATCCCAATTGATGGGTACAACACTTCCACCCATACAAGGCTACAATTGGTGTCATTCCTAAGGATGTATGATAGGATTTGTTGTAAGAAAACTTTACCAAAGTAAAATATTCTTCCCACCTATACTATTGGTCCATACAATACATTCAGAGGAGGTATTCAACTACCATATTCACCCTCTCTATCTACCCGTTAGTTTGAGGATGATAAGTTGAGCTAAAATTCAATTTAGTCCCCAATGTTGTATTCAATGTCATCCAAAACCTTGAGGTAATCTGTGTCCCTATAAAATATGATAGTCTTTGGAACTCCATGTAAGAAAAAGATCTCCTGAACAAAATTCTTAGCTAGGGTTAATGATCCATCCTTAAGGTTTCCCAAAATGAAGTGTGCAACCTTAGTAAACTTATCAATCATGACCAAGATAATGTCATGCTTATTCTTGCTCAATGGTAACCCTTGTACAAAATCCATACTGATCACCTGCCATTTATACTTAGGTATGTCATGAGGATACAATAACCCAGCTAGGTGTGCATGCTCATCCTTGATTTGTTGGCACTCCAAGCATCTGGCTTGTACTCCACTACATCCTTCTTGATTTTAGGCCAAAATTATAGAGTCTTCAACTTCATGATCATCTTGGATACTTTAGGGTGTCCTGAATAAGGTGCATTGTGAACTTCTTCTAAAACCAACTTCCTTATCTCTCTAGAGTCATGCATATACATTCTTCTCTAGTATCTCAAAATACCATATGGTTCAATCTCATACCAATCGAATCGATGATTCAAAGGATTTTCTGCTAGGGTGCTCTTCACTCTCTCATAGTGCTCATCCCCTGGCAAATTTTCAATTATTTGCTGCCTCAAGTTAGACCTTGTTGATATCATGGTTGTCATATGTCTACATCTACTAAGAGCATCAACCACTCTATTCTCTTTCCCTTTTATATATTCAATTCCAAAGTCATACTCGCTAAGTAATTCCAACCACCTTCTTTGCCACACATTAAGGTTTGGCTGGGTAAATATGTATCTCAACCCCAAGTGGTCTATCTTGAGCTCAAATGGATTTCCCAAAATGTAATGCATCCACATATATAAGACATGAACTATGGATGCAAATTCCAAGTCATGAGGCGCATAGTCCACTTCGTGCTACTTGAGCTTCCTTGATTCGTATGCTACCACTTGTTCTTCTTGCATTAATTCTACTCCCAATCCCTCTCATGAAGCATCTGTGATTACTATGAATGTCCCATTAGGATTAGGGTTAGTTAGCATTGGTGTTATCATGAGCCTCTCCTTATAGAGTTGGAATTCTTGCTCGCATTTCTTGATCCATTCAAACTACATTCCCTTCCTTTGAAGTGAGGTAATAAGAAATGCAATATAGGAGAACCCTTTCAAAAACTTCCTATAATATCTCATGGGGCCCATGAAGATAGGGTATGTGTAGGATCATCATGGAAAAAATAGGCCCTTAAGTGGCAAAAAAATCAGAAAAAACAGAGTTAGGCAACTTGACGTAATTTTTTTGGATAAGTTATCTATATTATTTCAAAAATATGTAAGAATAGAATCTATAGAAAATTGAATTTAGTTTCTAAACTACTAGGTTTGATTACAAAAAAAAATCTATTCAAGGTGAAAATTTGAAATTTCAATGCAGTGGTACTTAAATTTCAAGGAAAAAATAAGAAGTAGGTGTCTGTCTGACGACCCTAACCACAATAAAATGATAATATTTTTTATAAGATTTTAGATATAAGTAGAGGACTTGTGCCCCTATGTGATGCATAATTTTCTATAATTTTTTTCCAAGTAAATAATTAATTATGATTTTTTTATTACAATTTTTAAAAAAATCTAAAAACTCATATGTTTGACCACCTTAACTTGGTCAAAACTTAATGAAATTCAATTTTTCTTTTATTAATCCTATAGTATGTGAAGCATAGAATAAGACACATGTTTTGGATACAAAAAATGTGATACTATTTGAAAGCTATAGTTTTTTTTCAATCAACCTATTAATCAGGACTTTAGTCATAATTTGAATAGAAAATGAATAATAATTACTTATTAAATTTAAAGTAAAGCACAATTTATATTAGTGGAAAGTTGAGAATCTCCTTTAAAAACCCTTTTCATTTCATCAATTTTGGGTAAAAAAATAGTAGTTAGCCACATACCCATCATATTGCCACTTTTTGGCCCATAATGATCTTGCACATACCTGATACAAACTTCTGACACATTTTGAGGCACTAGCTATTCCATGATCACCTTGATCTTCTTGGGGTCTATAGAGACTCCTTCAGCTAAAATGATATGGCCCAAATAGTGCACTCTATCTTGATAGAATGAACATTTGGATAGCTTCCCAAAGAGTTTCCTTTCTCTTAATTGTTGAAAAACTATCCTCAAATGTTTATCATGCTCTTCGACAGTCTTTGAGTAGACTAGAATGTCATCAATAAAGATCAATTTTGGAGAACATCATTTCTCCCTTCATTTGATCAAACCGTTCATCAATCCTCAAGAGTGGATAATGGTTCTTGATGGAAACCTTGTTCAACATTCGATAATCTATACATAGACACAAAGTTCCATCTTTCTTTTTCACAAAAAAAACCAGCGCTCCCCAAGGATATACATTGGGTCTTATAAGTCCCTTGTCCAACAATTCCATTAACTGGGATTTCAACTCATAGAGTTTTTTGGTGGTCAACTGATAAGGTGCCTTGGATTGAGGCTCAACTCCTTGAACTAGGTTGATAGAAAAATCAAATTCCCACTTAAGAGGAAATTATGTAAGTTCTTCTAGGAATACATCTTGGAACTCCTTAAGAATAGGATAGCCATTCAAATATGGCTCCTTGATGTTAGGATTACTAACATGCACTATATAACTTGCACACCCCTTTCGATGAGCCTTCTTGAACTCCATTGTAGAAATCTATCTAAGCTATAAGGGTCTTTGCATTCCACAAACCTCAAATGGGTTTCCATAATCATCCAGATAGTTGACCACCTTATCCTCATAGTTCACTAAATCCTTATGCTTAGTTAACCAATTTATTCCTAGAATTACATCATATGAGACTAAGGGTTCCACATACAAGTTAACCTGAGTTTGAAAGGTTGGAAGCTCTAACTCACTACAAAAGAGACATGTATCTACCCTTTTCTATGCTCGATTACCATACTAGATTTTCCATGAATTTTCCATGTACCCAAGTCTAATGGGTACCTTAGATATTATTCTAGGATCTATAAAACATTCAGTAGCTCAAGTATCAATTAAAATAGAGACAGATTGGCCATAGAGCTTAACCATTAGCTAAAATGGTGAAGCTTGATACTATGCCTACCTATTTTCCACTGTAGCATGGATCTTATGATGTTGAGTATACTAGTAGCTTCCTTCCTTTCATGACTTATACTACTGAGGAAAATTCAAGGAAAAATAGTTGCCTCCACAAGTAAAACATCCATCATGAGTCCTTTTGCGACCTCCTAGCTTGTCCTCTCTAAATCCCTTCTGCTTATGGTCATCCTTACCCTTACCCTTGTTTTCTTTCTTGTTCTTTCAACTATTACCATATTCACCCTTCTCTTGTGATTCACTTCCCCTCTTGAGATTATGGATCTAATGGCTCTTATCTCCCTTGTGAAATTTCCTCTTCCCATACCATGACTTAGAACTTGAATCACTATGAAGATTGGATAGTTGTTGCAAGTTCTATTCCTATTTGGTGGCTTTTTGGAAGACTTCATTCATGGTTTGAGGTTCGTGCATCTCCACATTAGCTCCTATGTGGGGTCTAAGTCCCATTATAAATTTACAGATATAGAACTGTTCATCTCCTTGATATTGGGGTACATACTTCAATAGGTTGGTGAACTTTTCCCAATATTGAATCACAGTCATATTACCCTGGGTTAAGTTCTAAAATTCCATCACTTTCTTGTCAAATAAAAGCTATAGTAACCATCTCTTCCTAAAAGCTTGAAGGAAGAGTCCTTGAGTGATATCAGTAGGCTAAATATTTCATGCTAACTTCTCATTATCCCACCGTCGTTGCTTCACCTAAGAGTTGATACATAAACCATTCTACCTTAGTCTATTCAGAAAGATTACGAAGCCCAAGGTATTTTTCTATTTCTATAATATAAGCCTTAGTTGCTATTCTGATAGCCTTACCATCCAACTTGGGTGGTGCTACTATTTTGAGGTATTTCCCATGCTCTTCCTTAATTCACCCTTGTGGACCCACCCCTGGACCACCGTCTCCCTAATTTCCTTCTACATTCATGTGGTCTCAGTCCTCATGTGCCACTCATACTTCTTGCTCTATATGATCCATGCGAGACTCTTGTCGATTCAGAAGCTCTCGAATTTACTTTACTCTCTTGTTTGGTTCATTATTGGAACCACTACCAACCCTATCCTGCCTGGTGGTCACCATGTTGTCCCATGCTTATCTTACAACATAGTTGATTTTATTGCATCTCAACACAAGATTCTATGAATAAATTTTCTTATGCTACATCACATAATTTTTCATATGCATACATCCCACAACATAGAATACATACACATTCATGAAAAATACACACATTTTAGATTCTTTCTTTGAACACACCAAAAATATTATCTAATTTTATTTATATTTAAGGTAAGTCAATAGAACCTTATTTACAATAGGATTCTTGTTACATCATTCCATTTTCTTAGTATCAAAAATAGGACATTCCTCTGGGTTATCATCTAAGTTTACATTGGACTTAACAAAGGAGGATGGTTGAGCATGTAGGCTTTCCTTTTCCTCTTTGGTCAATAAGGGTGCATTGGGTCCACACCCTAGAGGCTAGTCTCAAATTTTGGAAAGTTTTTTATTCTTAGGTGTTTTCTTCTCCTTAATCTTCAAGCCTCTCTCTAACTTCAGTCATGTAAGAGCCTAAGTTAGAGTTTCATCATCGAGAATTTCTAATTGAAACTCCATCTTGGTGTTTCCTTCCTTTACATCATTCTTACATGAGGTTCTAATAGTTTTCCCCTTCCTTCATCATGCCTTTGACCTTCCTATCTGTATATTCAATTCAGGTTCAGTCAATTCTCTGTTCATCCAAATTTGGGTCAAGGGTCAACTACCCCTAGTCAACTATGGTATATTTGAAAGGTCTAGAGTTGAAACTTAAGCTCTAATACAAAATGTAATTAATATTATTGTAAATGACAGATGAATATACTCCAAATTAAAAAGACATAAATAGTGGCTAAATTCAATCATAGCTACACATGTACTTTTAAAATGAGTCAAAGATTCTTATATTCACTTTAAAAGTAAAATTACAATTCAGGTTTGACTTGGCTCCTAAGGCCACATAACTATTACATTGTACACATTACAACAATTATAAGAATGAATTACATCAAGTTACATCTTAAACTATAATAATCTTGTGAATAATTAAGGTTCTTCCTTGATGCTTTCCTCTATTGGTGGATGAGAACATGGTTGAAGTGCTTTACCACCCATCCACGAAGCTTACGCTTCCCTAGTATTCTTTCGGCTTGAAGAATGCCCAACCTTGCATGGAAAGTTTAGCAAGAGAACAATTTGCAAGGTGGAATATGGTGTGTGCCTATACATCAACATGCAATTTCTATCTACAAATTATAAAGGAAATTGCAAGATCTATGCTAGGAATGACAAAGAGTGAAATCACAGAGTTCATTCAGACATACATAATGAGCTATATTGCTTGGCCAAGCATAATAAGTGTGTTGCAACAACAACAAACAATAGGTTTTAGTAAAGCAAACCTATACTCTCTGAACTCCTTTTCAACACCCATCTCAAAAGGTAACTTTCTAATATACATCTCATAATAGCTATCTACCCTCTAGCATCATCTACCCATAGGTGCTCTAGTCAACTAAGATATCACTATTCAATTCAAGTATTTAAAATATTCTTTCAAAAATATCTTCAAAAGAAGAAAAAAAATACTAAATTTAAACAAAAATCAGATTTATGATTCACAAAGTAATTCAACAGTCTTTCATATCATTCTTATGACTATTTTCTAGTTTTCATCTTAAGCATTTTCCTTTTTAAAAATGTACTAAAAAAAAAAGAAGGTATCTCACAAGTATGTGTATGTACATACATGAAGTCTATGTGCATACACATATATGTGCCTACTTATGTTTAAAATTTGTGAATACATTTTGAAATAGTCATTAATTCAAATTGCAATCTTAAAATAGTATTCCATTTGACATTTCTTTAAATAAAAAGAGTCAAAACAAGTCTATGTTAATAGTTTCACACATATTGTTATTGCATTCTCACCACTATGATACTCTAACATTGTTGTTTACATAAGAACATTCATTGTTTAAGTAGAACAAGTATTGTTTCCTACTAAACAGTCATGAAACAAGATACTTACATATGAACATTCATTGTTTAAGCAAAAAAAGTACTATTTCCTTCTAAACATTTGTAAATCTAGTTGTTTACATATGTACATTCATTTTTTGAACAGAAAAATATCTATTTCCTACTAAATAGCTATAAAACAAGCTATTCACACATGTACATTCATTTTTTTAAGCAAAACACGTACTACTCCCTACTAAATAGTCATAAAACTAGTTGTTTTCAACTAAAAAATTTAATGAGCAAGGCTATTTCTAGCTATAATGATAACTTTTTAACATAACAGAGTTGTTTGTAAAAGATTAACCACAATTTACATCAATACAAAATTTTTTCAGACTAAACAGTTACAAATAATGTTTTTTACTCTATTTGTTGATATTAAGTTGTTTACATGATAAATGATCACTTTACAAGTAAATTTTCATTGTTTAGTACAACACAAGTTTCCATTATGAATAGAAAATAAACAAATCAAATAGCCCAATTTCAATCTTAAGGATATAATTTCTATTAACCCGATCTTGAACACTTCCATCACTGGAATTACAATGAGCAACCTTAGTAATATAAGGAAACCAAGTACAACATGTTTTTCAAAGAATTTATTGAAAAAATATTCCTATTAAGAATGCAAAGAATTTTCAAGATCAAGCAGTACTTTTTGTTATTCAAACTGTAACAAACAAACCAAGGTTGCTCTGGATTCAACCCATTTCTATGGTCAGGTGTTTCCTTTCTTAACCACAAAGTTATATTCATAATTTCCCTTATGGGAATTCTGGCTTACTCCTTAATGCATGCTACTCTATGCATTATGCAAACTCAAACTTGATACAAATATTCAATTAATTTAACATATTGATCATGAGGATCAATCCTTATAAGGTTACAATGAAACCCAACTCATACATCCCATTGATTCTTCAAATCAAGGGCTTCCTCTTATTGCAAATATGTTTTCCACTTTCCTTAATGATGAATTATTTTCCCCTTACCATTATCGACTTGGCCGGTAATGGAAGGAGATATGCTTTAAATATAACACTGTTGATACATATCAAAGGTAACACAGAGGATTATATCCTCTTTCATAGGTTCGATAGGAAAACCTCTACAGAATCAACAACAAATGGTATGCATTCAATCAGAATTTGATCTCTGATAGTCATGATGTGGCTTACACTATTGAGAAACTTATATTCGCTTCTTAGGGTTTGATGCCTCGGTCTAGCACAAAAGGCTAGCCAAATGGCTCCATTCTAAATACTAAGAAAAACTAGGTTGTAGGCCATGCGATTCCCTAGAGGATGGTTGCTAAGTCTATTCCTTCGGCTTGAGCCGAGACACATAAACATAGACTTTGTATGTTACTGTGCTATTAGTTTTACTATCAAATGCAATGACAAACACTAGCTAAAATGAAATGATAAGATAGTGAAATTGATATTATTTTAAGAAATTGAATTAACTCAATGGTCAAGCTTTTTGAACAAATATTTCATTAGATTTTTCCTACCACCGCATTCTCTTCTCTACCTTTTTGTTGCTTGTCAATTTTCTTCCAAATCGATTCATACTTTTCTTCCACCACTCTCATTCAAAAATAGTAACCACACTTGATGCATACGACTGGGTGCTATCATTATGGCTTTTTCCTACCATAGTCGTTGACTTCTAATTTTGAACATTGTCTTTATGATTCGGTAGGACATGTCCATCATTGGTTTTCCTTGTAATTTTCATTGATTTTTCACATTCTTATTCATAGTATATCTATTATCAACTTGATTTCAATTCAAATTTGAATATGTATACATATGTATATATATATGTATATATATACTTATATACATATATCTATATGTATTTAAATGATTTTATTCACATTTACAATGTATTCTAATAATGTGTATATATATAGATTTATATATATATTTGCATTCATGTAAAAGTTGTTTGTTTGGAATGGCTTATAAGTTCCATACAATTTCATTTAAAATAAGAACTTGAATTTTTATTTCGAGCATCTATATATATACTAACAAAGGAATTTTCTTTACACTACTCACTTTCGCTTCCTTCAAAAACATAGAGATTGAGTAAACAATTTAACCTACAAGATGTTCATTTTCAAACACTAAAATAGTTCAAGTCAGGAAATTATGTTGTTAAATTATATATGCAAATTAGTTCAAATGCAAGTCATCATGCCATTTGTGGTGTGTGCACGTAGATTCCAATTGGCTTACCATTCGATCCGACTAAATAATCCTAGTTCAACTGTGTTCTCATCCTTCAACTTGTTAGCCTACAACTACACTCACTTGCACTTGCAAATTGATCAGTAACATTCAATTCTTTGTAACATATAAAATAATTTCCAAAAAATTTCAAAGTCAACATCTGTCAACTTCTTTCATTCAATTTTTGAATATTCCAAATTCTCCATTTAATATATATAACATATGTTTAGTAATTCAATTTACCATATTATAATAAATATGCAATAAAATTGGGTTATGATAGGTAGCCACCAAACATCAATCTAGAAGAAAGATAGATCCATATATCCATCAGACTGATGCATCTCCATATGTATATAGTTTAAGAAAGGTGAGGAAATGACCCCTAAATTCTCCTAGAGATACTCAAAAGTATCTTTAGGAAGAGCCTTCGTAAATACATAAAATTTTTGATCCTTCATAGAGATATACTCAAGCTTTACTTCATTCTCCATGGACTTCTCTCTTAATAAATGATACATGATAGATATATGCTTTTTCCTCAAGTGCATCACTAGATTCTCTAAAATGTTAGTTGCACTTGTGTTATCATAGAAGATAGAAATAGGATCTTCATACACTACTATGATATCTTTCAATGTCTATTTCATTCATAGAACTTGTGTACAACAAGATGCAACAACAATATACTCAGCTTCAACAATAGACAAGGAAATTAAAGCTTTCTTTTTACTCAACCATGCCACCAAGAATAATGCACCACAAATTGTACTGTAATGCCCGCCATGAAACCCTAGAGAATGTCACACACATAATGAATGCAAATAATTTTTTTTTTAAAAAGTGTAATTAAACAAGTAAAGTAACTACACTTATACATACATTCTCTAAGGTACGTGACAACGCTGACTTAAAATACCCATTACAACAAAAGTTACTAAACATAACATAATATTATTACTCATGAATTAAAGATCATACACCAATTAAAATTAAAATACATCACATAAAATATAAAGTACAATAATGATCCTTTCATACATTGCATTCATTCAATATTAGAATTACAACTCTCATTTCCAAATGAGATAGTTTATACAAAAATGTTACAATTACAAATTACAAGGTATCCAACAGATACAAGTGAGAACATGATAGAATTACAAATTCACTAGTACACACGAGCTTTCCAATCATGAATTGCTCATCATCACAAACAAGAACTAGGGACCCAATGGTGTAAGGTGCACATTCCACCCAACCATGTGGTACCCAAAGGACCAACCCCCATGCTAGGAGATAATAAAAGAGCTTCCTAAGCAAAACCTACAACCTCTAGACATAGGAAAAAAAAATATTAAACTACACAAGTATAAAACTTACAAAATGGTTACAATGCTTTTAGATAACAATGATCAACTACACAGTACAATAAATTGACTAACGGTTGTCATAGAAAGAGTGTCACACATAATTTGTTATGAGTTACCCTGGCTCAACCTTCCTAGGCTACTGGACCCCCATCCTGGGTTACCTTGGTTTGCCTCTACCGGTTGTTGGACCCCCATACAAACTATGCTTCTCATCTCATCTCAAGCCTTAATAAGCGCATGAGTCATGAGAGGGGCATTCATTATCTTAATTAGTCTAAAATTTTTCATTAATTCTCTTTAGGTTATCACTTGATTAAACCCTAAGTGAGTTACCCTGGCGCCCCTTTGTGTGCCGGACCCCAACAAAGAGCCACTCTCCTACTGACAACACATGGTTCAAATCCACAATACCATGGGTAGACTAGATGCACAAAATTGATAACAAATATCAACCTTAAGACATAAGGTCACACAACCCGTTCGTAGTAACCGGGTATCCATACCATATCACATTTCTCGTTCGTAATAACCAGGTGTTCAAACACCTACATCCACGTGCACTACCCAAGTAAACTCAAAATCCAAACCAACACAAGTTGCAGCCCCACCACAAAGAAAACATATCTGGAAGTCTTACAATAAACAAATAACTCAATTTTCCCAACAATGAGAATAAAAGAAAACATAATTTCAAGTAAAAGATAAAATCTAATATTAGGATATTCTAAATCCAAGTAAGGCAATTACATATTGCATGCAAACAATCAAAACAATACATTGCTCAATTATTTCTAATTCGAGACAATTTTATTCATAGGATAAGAACAAATCATAACTAATTGTTTAACTCTATAATTTCTCAATTACACATTACATGAAAATAACTAATCTTATCACAAATTTATTTGCAACCAATAAGAAATATAAATAAAAATCGCTTTCTTAAAAAAATCCTTTCATTTAAAACAAATAACCATTTCTTTTAAAGCATTCCCTTATTAAATAACTACTTGAACATTTGACAAGCAATAATAAATTTAAATCCAAAGGTTTACTTTAGTTTCCCAATAATATTTAAATATAAAAATCTCATTTCCCCATTGAATCTTTTCATTATAAAATATATTTTTTATCCATTATAATAAAATAATCTTAAGATCATTATATTTAAATATAAATATATATTAAATATATATATATATAAGTATCATTTAAATATATATTTATAAAATCAATTTAAATTCTAAATCATTTAAATAATATCCAATTATTTAAAATATATAATATTATATATATATATATATATAATTTATAAAAAACAAACCCCAACCACAGGCAGGGGACGCAGGGGTGACCCTGCTATTGGGTGGGCTGCTACGTTGTCTCCCCCTTATGGGGTCGCTTCCTGTGGGGGCAGTGCTGGGTGTCGCCTCTATAATCAGCACCTCCCATAATGGGGGTAGCTCCCCCAACACCCCTAATTTTTTTTACATTAATTTTTTTATATAAAAAAAATCCTCTTCCAATTTCGTCGTACGACGAATTCTATAGATGTCTAAAACAATTAAATTAATCTGCTACATGAAATATATATATATATATATATATCAAAAACAGTTGTCTAAAGGACAAATTTTCTTTAAAAAAAAAAAGTTTTCTACAAAAAAATTTGCAAATTAGAGAGGTTGTATTTTCACAAATTTAACAAAGTTTTTAAACTCATTTCTTCAAACAATCCTCTAATGTTTTCATTTAAATTTTTCATTGTCACAAATTGATTCCCTACAGAGATCTGAGATTTTCATAATTTTTCTACAAAGATTTTCAAAAATTCAAAGCAATTTTTTCAAAATTTAAAATCAAAACTTCTAAACCATAAAACAAATTAGAACCTATTTTCTGAAGTCTGAAGAAATAAAATTTGAAGTTGAGCTTCCCTGTAAAATCCAATCTTCTAGAACCTCTTTCAAAATCTCCACTTTTCCAAACCAAAAATGTCAAAATTCCAGAGCAAAAACTTCCTCTATTGTTTTACAGCCAAATTTTCCTCCATCGTCACAACAAGATTTTTCAAAAAATATAAATATCTTCTCATTAATTTTCTAGCACTTAGTAAGAATTAAAAATATCTTTTTCAACCACTATAGATATTTCCTTATGCATTTATAAGATATTTAGCACTTAAATAATTTAAAGCACAATATTTCATTTCAAATAAATTTAAATCTTTTAATTTATGCATTTTAAAAAACAACTTTAACTATTTAATTTATTTAATCAATAACTTTAATTTAATTAATTAATTTATCCATTTACTAAGATTTAATTATTTAATTTATTTAATCAACAACATAAGTTTAATTAATTTATTTATTTACTCAACAAAATAAATTTAATTAATTAGTTTATTTACTTAATAACATAAATTTAACCACAAGGATTAAATTACCTTACTATCTGAATAAAATAAAATAAACTAAATTAAATAAAAAATTTAATCTAAATACATCAATTAGCATTACCACCACTTAAATATTAATTCCCACATATAATTTCCACCCATAATAAATTATCAAAACACCAAGGACGACATGACCCAACAAAAAACCAGACACAAACTGACGGCACACTATGATCGGGTTGTGGTTTGACAAGGGAACCTCGTTACTATCTCCCAATCAACAATACTGTTGAGATATGGAAACACTTAGACCTATGAAACCAGGTTGAGATGATGTCCTATAACTGCAATCCTGTAATCAAAACAAATGTCGTACATGGATAAAACATAACAGTCACACCATGAAGAGAAATCATGGAATCACAGAGTGCTCATATGCGAGTGATGTAATCTCGTCCCCTTCACCAATACAGTCACATCAAGACTGATGAAATTAAAGCATCATTAATCAACAGATAAGCATATATCAATATTAACAACTATGCTAATCAAAAGCATAACATAAAACATAACATCCATATAGTGCATCATCTCATCAAAGTAAAACATCCACATTGCTCTAAATCCAGTGATCATAAAACAATAACAAATATCTGAGTCTATCAAAATAAACACACTTTCTAACAGCATAGCAAACCAGAGGGGTGCTACATGTACTCTTTCTATCATCTACACATCCAACCAAATTTGCATTTGTATAAGAACTTAGTGTAAAGTCAGTATCCCTAGGATATGATAATTGATAATCAAGAGTTCCATTCAAATATTTGAATATTCTTTTAATAAAAACATGTGTTTCCTTAGGATCTTCTTGAAATCTAGCCACAAAATAGACAACATGCATAATATCTGATCTAGTAGTAGCCAAATACAATAGTCCACCAACCATTGATCTATACTTGCTTTGATCAATCTTAGCTGAATCATCATCTTTTCCCAATTTTCAACCAGTCATGAGAGGAGTACATACTGATTTGGAACCATCCATCCCAAACTTCTTCAACATCTCTTTCACAAACAACTTACACATAGTTTCATTTCCTTAAAAGATAATTTCATCAACATATACAACTACAATAAGGATTTTGTTATTTTCAATTTTAAAATAAAGATTACTATATGTCGTACCTTTGTTGAAACCTTATTGAATCAAATACCTCTCTAACCTTGGATATCAAGCTTTAGGAGCTTGCTTCAATCCATATAAATCTTTCTTCAATCTGCACACCATATTCAATTTATTTGAAAACTGAAATCCTTCTGGTTGTTCTATGTAGACCTCTTCTTCTAGCTCACCATTAAAAAATGTAGACTTGACATCCATTTGATAGACCTTGAAATCTTTATGAGCAGAAAATGCTAAGAAAATCCTTATAGCTTTCATTCTTTCCACCAAAGAAAAAGTCTCCTAAAAATATATTCCTTCTACTTGTGAGTAGCCTTTACACACAAGCCTTGATTTGTTTCTAACTAATTCTCCATTCTCATTCAACTTATTTCTAAATACCCACTTTGATCCAATAATGTTTTTGTCTTTCAGTCTTGGGACCAATTCCCAAGTTTGATTATTCTCAATGTGCATAAGTTCATCTTTCATAGCTTCCATCCAATGTTCATCTTTACATGATTCACTTATAGTCTTCAGTTCAACTTGTAGAAAATAAACATAGATTTACTTCAGCAACAGTAGTAGCTCTGCTTCTTTTCAATACTCATTTTTTCTTATCTCCAATGATTTGACTCTCTAAATGATTCGTCTGCACATATATAGGTGTCTTAGGGTACACCATCGAAGATTCTTCTTCTCTTTCTCTTTCTTCATTTTTCTTCTCTTCCTCATCCCTTTCTTGTTCTTCCACAATTTCTTCAATTCTTATGCAATTAGGTTCATTAGATACATATCCATCAATATCAATTGAATTCTTCATTGTTTCATCAACCTTGACATTTTCACTTTCTACAATCTTTCTCAGTCTTTTATTGAAACATCTGTAGGATTTTCTTTTAGGAGAATATCCAGGAAAAATGCATTCATCACTTCTTGCATCAAACTTTCCTAAATTTTCTTTGTCTCTTCTGATATAACATTTGCTTCCAAATTCCTTGAAATACTTAACAATTGGAATTCAGAAAATCCATAGCTCATAGGGGGTCTTTCTACTATTTTTTGTTGCTTGAACTTGATTGAATACATAAACAACTATATGAATAGCTTCAATCTAGTAGATTTATGGTAAACAAACCTCAGTAATATTTGATTTGGTGACCTCTTGAACTTTTTTGTTCTTTATTTCAACAACTCCATTATGCTGAGGAGTTCTCAGAGTAGATAATTGTCTTTTTATTCCATACACTTCACAAAACATATTAAACTCATTAGAGGTGAATTCTCCACCTCTGTTAGACCTTAAGCATTTTATCCTCAAATTCACTTCATTTTCAACGATAGCTTTGAATGTCTTGAATCTATCTAATGCATTTGATTTCTCTTTAAGAAATGTAACCCATGTAGAATAATTATCAATCAAAAGCATAGAGTACATTTCACCTTGTAGAATTCTCACTCTTGTAGGACCATAGATATCTATATGAATTCAATCTAGTATTCCAATAGTAGGTTCTTCCTTTGATCTGCAATGGCTTCTAGCTTGCTTTCCAAACTGATAATTCCTGCGAATAACATTAATAGGATTTGTAATCCTTGGTAAAACTATCACAACCTAAACTACACTAATCCTCACCAAGTTATCAAAATTCATGTGACACATTCTTTGTTTCCACAACCAACTGTCATTAATATGAGTCATAAAGCATCATCCATCAACATTTTTAAGTTGATAGATATTTCCTTCATATTTCTTTCCTACATCCATCACTATTCCAAATCCTTTTCTGATCTCACATATCTCATCCTCAAACACAATATTATATCCTTTACTACACATCTTTTCAACACTCAAAATATTATTCTTTAAACCCTTAACATAGTAGACATCATCAGTAGTATGCTTGCCATCAAAACTCGATGAACCTATCTCACAAATTTTAGCACAGTATCATCTCCAAACATAACCAAGCCTTTATCATATTTTTCAATTTTAATAAACTTACTCTTATCACTAGTCATGTGATGTGAACAACCACTTTCAACAACCCAATATTTCTTTTCCTATTTAGCATGTAGGGAAAAGATTATAGTGCCTTCATTTTTCTCCTTCTCTAGAGGGTAGTCCTTCACCTATTTTTCAAAATTAGTAGAAGTAGGTTCATCCGTTATAGCAAAGAACAAGGATTCATTTTCATCAAGATCTTCATAATCAGAATCCTCATCAAATATACTAGCATTGTCATTCATATAATATGCTCTATTGATCTTCTTACCTTTCTTTTCTTTCTCATACCTTTGTTTATTCCTCTTAGCTATTTTTGGACAATTTGCAACATAATGAACTATTTCTCCACAACTAAAGCATTTAAAGGGTAACTTACCTTCATACTTGTCAAAGCCTTTCATCATCCTCTCACACAGTTAGTTTCTATTTAATCAATATTTTCTTCATCTAGGTCTTCAACTTTTATAGCCTTAAAGGTAGTTTCTAATTTGAATCAATTTCTTAAATTCGGCTTCCTCATCTCATAAGATGTCATAGATCCCAATGATAGATCTTTAGTTTAAGTCTTATAATCTATAATTTGTTCAATAACACATACTTTTACATTATAAGCGTTAGGGAGAGTTCTAAGAATCTTCTTTACAATCCTAGTTTCATCTATAGTAGCACCAAGTCCTTGCATTCCATCGATTATCTCATCCAATCTCTATACATAAGCTTTAACATTCTCATCTTCAGTCATATGTAGAAGCTCAAACTTTGTTTCCAAATTCTACAATTTTTCCTCTTTGACCCTTTCATCACCTTCATGTACTCTTTCCAAAGAATCACAAACTTTCTTAGCAGTTTTTAGATTTTGAACCTTAATCAACTCAGAATGTACAAGACTGTTCTTCAAAATGTACTTCTCCTTATTGTTTGTTTGATGTTCCTTGATCTCATCAGTTGTACTTAGACCATTAGTGGGAGGAGTGTAAGGATTCTTGTAATATTTCTCCACATTGAATATCCACCATACTCTAGATACTCTCCCATTAGTATTTTCAAGATAGCATAATTAGATCCATCAAACCTTGGATAATCATAAGTAACTTTTCCAACCATCCCAGACCTTTCTTAAGAGGTTAAGCTCTACTCCAAGGAACCAAGCTCTGATACCAATTGTTGAATCAGACAACTGAGAGGGGGGTGAATCAATTTTCAAAAAATTAAGGCTTTAAATCATTCACCAGAACTAATCCTTAACACTGCTTAAATGATTAAACATTAAGTGCAAGTGCAGAAACTAAAAATCATAACACTAGATTGAAGTGGAGAGCCTAATGAGGAAAAACCATGGTGAGGATTAACTTACACTATAGAGGATATCAAATCTGATTACAAAAGGATCACTACTTGAGAAACAAGGCTCATGGCCAAAACAAGGACTCACTATCTGGATCAAGACTCATTGTCCAATAGGGCTAACAACT
This sequence comes from Sequoia sempervirens, assembly GCA_007258455.2. Classification (NCBI taxonomy): domain Eukaryota; kingdom Viridiplantae; phylum Streptophyta; class Pinopsida; order Cupressales; family Cupressaceae; genus Sequoia; species Sequoia sempervirens. The sequence goes on along the minus strand of VDFB02045200.1, from coordinate 23,997 downwards.
CAGAGGGTTCAATGCCACAAAGATACAAAGAAGATAGAAGAGATATGTTATATAGAGAAGACAATCTCAATGCAACTGAGAAATCCACCACAATTTGATCAACCACTTGTATACATGCATGAATGATAGAGTACACCTTCAGCTCACTGCATCTAGAAACTCAAAATTTAGGCTTTGCACTAATCTACCACACTCAAATCACACACACTCACTGATTCACATCAATCTTGCATCTATCTGCTCTATTTCTTTTCACTTATCTCTCTTTGTACACCTTTTCACCACTAACTTATCTTGTATTTATACCATCTTCAACTTTCAAACATGTTCAAAGTTGGGCATCCAACATTAAATTCAAATTAAGTTGGTGCCAAAACATCCAAGGGTGGAATTAGAATGAGCGATACCCAAACACATGCTTGGTGAGGACCCAAATAGATCCAAAATGCTACATTAATTCTAAAGATAGTGTTCAACACAAGGTCAACCAAACCAGTGTAAAAAAAATAGAACAATTAATAATGATCCTTCAAGATACCAAAATTATCTTCAATACTATCATAACAACTCAACTCTAGAACCACAAGTCAGAAGACTTTACCAAAGAGAAATATGGACCAACAACTTTTCTCCCGGACCTCAACTAGAACACAGAAAACCATAGTTCACAATTAGTGATCATAACTTGTACTTCACAATGAATCAGGATCCAAAAATTTGGATATAGTGGCTTCCAACAACCATGACCAACATATCTAAACCACACAAACATAGGAGCAAATCCTAGAGCAAAACCCGAAGCAACCACTGAACACCTGCAACCTTTCTTAAATATAATTTTCTTAATATTCTCAACATGAACAACCAATAACCTAAAACCATGACATCAATGACAACAACAACCATTTGATAACCAATTGACCAGTTGACATCAATGAAAACACCTTCATTCTTTTCCATTCTTTAAACATGAATATTCAAGATTCCCTGAACAAGTAATCCTCCTTTATCAGGTATGACACTCTATTTTGGCTTAATGGTTAGAAGAAAATTTGAAAGGAGTTGGGATTCTAGAAGGTTAAGCAATTAAGAAGGTAATGTTGGAAAAATTAATAATCAAAGAGTATAACATCTTTGAACACAAGTTTGAAATAAAGATAAAAGTTAAATTCATCTAATTCACTTGTGAATTTTGAGCTTATTGCATTAAATGACTTATATGATGATATTTGTTATTTTACTTTCATTAGAACATGATAATGGGACATTTTATGCTAGTATGTGAATATTTACTTTTAAAGGGTATATGTTGTCTATTTTGAAAAGGTGAAAATATAGTATTATGTTACTATCCTATGTTAGATGTGTTGAAATTCAATATAACAAGAAATGATCACATACTCTATTAACAGTTTATGTGTTGAAAAATAACCTTGAGAATTGGTTGAAACCAAGTCTATTATAAGGAAGGTTACTCCTTGAGGGCATAAAGTTATAATATATTGATTTATTAGTTGGTTATATAGTTTAATGCTTGTATAAATAATCAATAGAAAAAAATAGTTATAGATTGAAGACTTAAATGTAATGAATGGTTGGGGGAAAAGGAAATGAAAGGTTGTTCTCTTTCCTTATTTATTGTTTGCTTCTAGGTAGGATTAGGGATGGCTGGAATGAATTGATAATCTTGGGTAAGTGGATTTGGGTTGATCCTAACTTGGATAGCCAAGTATGTGTTGAGGTGCCAAATTGACCCACAACATGCAGGTAAGATAAAAGTGAAAGTATCTCACCTCTCCTAAAAGAGACAATCAGTAATCAAACTGATCACCTCCCAAGGTCTTTGATGTTGGTTCACAACGTTGCTATTTCACGAAGTGGTCAATATGGCTATAATATTCAAGGGTCCTACTGGTTTTGAGCTTTTCGATTGCTGCAAGATCAAACATCTATCTAAACCTCCTTTAACCAGGGGTTTTAAAGAAATAGAAAAAGATAGATCAAGGTTTTCAAACTGAAAATAATGTTGATTCATTCAACTAATCAAACTTGTTACCTTCCAAGGAATTCCTAAACTAGAACTGTAGAATAAAATTAACCTATAATTGATACAAAGTTTCATTCATTCACAGTGCAAACTTTAATAGTAGATTGCAAGTCATCATTCAAACAAAACATAAGATAAAATTTCATTCCTTGAAAGCTTTTCAAATCAAATGATTAACCCAAAACAAATACCACTCTAGATCACAATATAAAGAAGGTTTAAATCTAGCTGCTCCTACTATCAATGAAACAAATAAGTAGCATTTACAAATCTAGAAAGATCACCAGTGTACAGAAACCCATGTATTTCAATTATCTCCATCTATGCTAAGAAAATCAAGAAGATACATCACCTCCTCCTCCTGCTGAACTGCGAAAAAAAATGTCTAACTTACTTCAAAACCCTAACTTGCTTTTCGATATCCCATCCTCTACCTTCTGAATCTTCGAGCTTGCTAACTAATCCGCTAGCTTTCTTTCTAACTTTTCTAACCCTTCTAACCTGTCTCTAAAAATTACTCTCTAGCCTGACTGACCTTTGTTCTAACCCTTACAAAAGAGGTGAAATGCCATATTTATAAAAAATGCGTAAGATGCGTTAGCCCAGTTTAGGGTTTACAATAAGTCGGTCATAGAGCAAGTCGGCCCTAGAAGAATTCAAAACAAACTAAAACATCCATTAAATGCAAGGGAACTGACTAGATTGGCCCAAGATCTCCTTCATGACTTGGACCAAAATGTGTGAAGAAGAGGCAAAACGAAACGATGAGGAAGCATGACTTTCGACGCGTTTTGCATTAACTGCTTCCCCCACTTCGCCCATACCTCATTCCACTCTAGCTTTCGTCACCAAGGACGTCTTCTACAAGATATTCACAAGTGGCGTAGGTGAAACCCTAGTTCACCATTCAATAGCATTAATATCATTCTTTAGATCTGTCCCATTGTATTGTCTCAGTCTCTCTTGTTGGATTGATACTGATTAATGACTGCATTGTAGGTCGATGCACCATCCAACTGGTGCCTAGTTACTGTATCCCATGATAGCCTTAGTCCTTCATAGCAAGGTGTTCATCCTTGTATCTGAAACCTCGAACCAGACTGATGCCATCTTGCTCTCAGAAATCCTACTCTTTATGTACAACTTCATTCTTCTTTGCTTCAGTGATGGAGGATCCCCTTTGTGTCCTTCTTAGCCTCTCCAACCGCTGCCTTGCTAGACTCAGCCTGTATCCATCAACTAACAATGCGAGAATCCAATTATTGAAAACATTTCATCAAAGTGTTAGCTCAAAATCATGATAAAACCATTAAATTATCCATTAAGCATCAACACTGTATTGTCAAAATGAACACAAGCAACATACAACATTGAAATTCATTAAGCTAAAGCAAGATATGTTTAAGAATTCATCATTAGATTCATCAATTTTATCCAATTTCTTAAATTCCACAAAGCATAGCAAAGAATTCAAAAAAATCTAGCCGGACTGAAATTCTGTAGATGACTCAAAACTCTACACTTTGGAAAACTTAAGGAAACCGATAAAATTCAGCCAAAATGGAAAATCCCGAAGCAAGCATAAGGTTCACCAATATATCATTCGAATGAAGAAGGAATGAATATAACATTGTCAAATTCATCAAAAAAAGCATGGAAACATAAAAATTTATCATTAGAATCATTCATGTGTCAACAATTTCAAGTCACTTGAAGCTTGGTAGAAAATCCAGAAAAAATCGGTCATACCGGAATTTCACAAAGAGCGCAAAACTCTGAACACCAACACATTTCTGGGAAACTGAAGGAAACCGGGAAAATATGATGGAGTAGGAAAATCCCGAGGTCGACAGGAAACCCGAAAAATTGACAATCCAACATGAATTTGCTCAAATTGACTGAAGGTCACAAATTTGAGGACCCTGGGCACAAAACCAGTTAAATCTGAACCTTCAATAGATCTTCTTTGAATCCTAGGCTCAATTGAAATAAAAACAAGATGAGATGGCGACGCCTTAGGCATGAAACCCTAGATTTTAACCATGAATGCACAGGGAAATCCAATAACACCAAAGCACAAGAAGACCGTAACATTTTAAAGCGCAACAAGATTGAAAATCTCAACTTAGGAGAACACAAATGATAAAGCAAAATGTTATAAAGCTCCAAAAATTGACCAAACATGAAAACCCGATGGCCAGACGGAAATCTAGAAAAATCCGACCCACGCGGAATTCCGCAAAGGCCAGAAATCTCTGAACTATAGTGTAAAACAGGCCGAGTGGACTTCGAGTGCAGTCCAGGAAAACATAGGGAAGGAGAAAATTTGGGAAAATCCGACCGGGGTGGACAATCTCGAACTAGCTCAAAAACCCGAACAACGTTGAAACCAAAGTTTGAAAGAACGTTGGGAAAATTCGGACGAACTGGAAAATCTTGAACCAGGGTAAAAACTTGAACTTCGCCCAAAACATAACATTTTCAATATTCAACTTGGGAAAAACACTTGGGCAAGCAAGATAAACATATTAAGCACATGCCAAGGCAAAAAAAACCTCAAAATTGAAGGGGGCAAGACACAAAGAGTGAAAGTAAAAGAGGGTCCCATTTTAATCAAATTTTAAATGGGGTGGTTATGTAAGGCATAACAATTGGCAACTTGGCTGGGAAAATGGTTTAACCATTTTCAAGAAACTGAGGGATTCAATTACCCAAAACTCCTGGTTTATGGACATCACAATTCCAGTTAGGTCAGTTTCACTAAACAAGGTTGAGCTAGAATCTCAAATGTAAATGAACACTGGCTACCCCTGAATCTATGTGTGTGCTTGATGGTGGATCACCCTTTTACCAAGTTTTCCTCATCTTTTGAACAATTATGCACAAGATTTGAACTACATGATTTGATTCCCTTTAACTATTGTGCAATGATATCCTAGGCATTGCTCCGCTACTAATCAAGCATCCATAGCTCCAATGGAGATACCTCTAGTTTTCTCACATCATTTCTCTACTGCCAGCCAGGCATCCATAGCCCTGGTAGAGATACTGGAATCACCCATTCAGTATTGAGTTTTCTTTTCTTACATAGTTCTCTTTTCTTTTCTTTTCTTTTCTTTTTTTTCTTTCAATTCCTTCTCAATATGTCAGATGTCCAACATCTATACTGGGTTGAAAACTACCATGGACTTCATAACAACATCTAGGGAATCGTATTTTTCACTCAAATCTTGCAATACTATCATCCTAAGAAAAATATACCATTACAAAAGCAGATGTTTCTGATTATTTGTGACAGATTCAATCGTATTTAGTGAAGATTGCTTACTTTACACATTGTTCTCAATGAATTTCCACAACTCTCATTGACAATGGACATAAAATAATGAATTTAGAACAAAATCATCCAATTAGAAAACCTGAAAATATATAAACCAACATCTCTCCTAGTAACCAAAGTATACTTGAGATAACAACCCCCTTACTAAACTGGATAAAATGAAGGGCCCCAAAAAAAAAGGAAAAAACAAAACAAATGGAACATTAAATTATCTACATATATACAACCCAACAAAATACCAGACCTTTTACAACCCAAAATAATGTTTGAGAAACTATTCATTTACAAGCAATGGAATAGGTTCTCCTATTAAACTACTCAACCGGAAAGCATTTTCTCCTAGGATTTTAGCAATTTGATAGGGACCCAACCAGAGCTTATCAAACTTCTAGTGGTCACCCTTATTTTCATTGGATTTATCCCATAGTAAGACAAGTTCTGATATCCTGAAAGCCTTGACTTTGGCTCTTTTGTCAAACCAATGTTTGAAAATAGCCTAGTGCCTAAAGAATTGTTGCAAAGCAGCATCTCTCTACTCTTCTAATTTCAACAAGCTAGCTAACCTTACTTCAATCCTATCATCACTAGAGTAAAATTCTTGCATAAATTTTAGGACAGGTATTTGCAAGTGAATAGGGAACATAGGCTCTTGGCCATACACTAGCTTAAATAGTGAAGTCTTCAATGCAGCCTTGATCCTAGTCTTATCTTTCCATAATGCAAATCTTAACTGGGTATGCCAGTCTCTAGGATTGTTCTCTAACAGTTTTTTTATTACTCCTAGGAGATTCTTATTAGTTGATTTTGCAACTCCATTTCCTTGCGGATAATAGTTTGAAGAATAATTTAAAACAATCTTATGATCATAAGCCCATGAAATGAACTCGGCAGAAGAAAAGGCAGGGCCATTGTCACATACTAACTATGCAAAGGGTACTCTAAACCTGGTTTTCATGCATTCAGTGAGGAACTTGATTACTACCTCCGTTGTGCTATTCTTGCAAGGTATAGCTTTTTTCCATCTCATGTAGTAATCTATGGTGCCAGTCAAAATGAATTTATGTCCTAGAGAAGAATTTGGGTTAATTACCCCAATAAAATCAAGTTCCCATTGGGAAAATGGTCTTACCTCATAAATAGGCTACAATGGCATGGTTGGATGACGCTCTCTTGATGTAGAAGTTTGACATATATGACATGTCCTTACATGTTTTTGGGCATCCATAAACACACACAACCAATAATAACTAGATCTAAGGATCTGATGTGCTAAAGAATCTACAGAACCATGACCTGTGCCATGTTTCCCATGAAATTCAGCAATTGTGTGCTTAGCTTCTTGTTGATCAAGGCATCGCAGATAAACCCCCTCAAAATTATTTCTGTATAACAATCCTCCTTTGAGCATATAATGGGAGCTTTTCATTTTTAGTTCTCTCCTCTAAGTTGTATTCATTCTCTCTGGGCACCGATTATTGAGCATGAAATAAATAATATTGGCATACCAAGAGTCATTAGAAAAGGATTGTGTTGTGTACTGCTAACAAGTAATGTTCTTACCAACATTTTCCATTGCTTTAGAAATGCCTTGACCTCAGAAAAGTTTCATAGGGTGAATCTCCAGATCGAACTCCTACAAAATAGCCATCCATTTCCCCCTTCATTCTCCCAACTCGCTTTGCATAAGTAGAGACTTCACAGCAGCATCAGGAACCACAACAATGATCTAACTTTGAAGGATATAATTCCTAAACTTCTTGACAGCCCTAACCAATGCAAAAGCTTGTTTCTCAAGAGGTGGGTACTTGACTTCAACATTCTTAAATGGAGAGCTCATGAAGGTAATTGGCCTTTCATCGCCCTCCTCTCTTCGTTGTGTTAGGATAGCTGCACATGAGTGTTCAAAAGAAAAAGAATAAATATAAAATTGCTTCAAGTAGTCAGGACTGGTGAGGACTGGAACCTCTAAAATGGATTGCTTAACTTGGGAAAAAGCAGTCTTTGGCTCATTCTCCATTCTATTCTATCATCTTTCTTCATCATTTCATTCAAAGGCTTAACAATTTCTACAAAACCTATGATAAATTTCCTCACAAATTTGATCTTTCCAAAGAAAGATCTCATCTCCTTCTTACTTCTGGCATGGTTAACTTTAGAATAGACTCAACTCGGTCTGGATCTATTGATATCCCTCTTTTCAAGATTATGTATCCCAAAAGTTTCCCTTCAGAAACCTCGAACACACACTTTTTAGGATTAAGAGAAACACCATATTGGATACATCTTTCAAGAACTTTAGCCAAGTCTGCAGCATGGTTTAGTCTATCTTTAGAGAATGTTGTCAATTCATCCATATAAATGATGATGCACTTACCAATCAAATCTTTGAACGCTACATCCATTGCACGCTGAAAGGTTGCTCCAGCGTTTATAAAACCAAATGGTATCCTCCTGTAAGCAAATGTTCCCCACTTAGTAGTGAAGGTTGTCTTCATTATGTCTTCATAATTAATGATCACTTGATTGTATCCAAAATAACCATCCAGGAATGACATCATTTGAGACCCATTGACAATTTGCAAGACTTCGTCAAGAGAAGGGAGTGGGTAGTTGTCTTTTTTTGAAGCTCTATTCAGATTCCTAAAATCTATACATAGCTTGATCTCCCCATTCTTTTTAGGAACTGGAACCAAGTTAGCCACCCATGTTGAATGTCGTATAGGGAAGATTATTCTTGCAAAAAGCAATTTTTGAACTTCCTTAAAGATCAGTGGTTCAATCAGGGCATTGACAGGATGTTGTTTCTTCCGAAATGGTCTAGCTTCAAGCTTCAATGGAATAGTTTAAGTTATCACAAAAGTATAATTTTTTTTTAGATCTTCATACCCCCAAGCTATTGTAGCAACATCTTTCTTCAGTGCCCTCAATATATCTTCTCTAATTGCTTTAGGGTAGGCCTTCCCTATGTAAACATTCCTTTTAGGGCCAGAGTCAACTATGTTAACAATCTCATATTCACCTCCCTTATCTTCGTTTGATACCTTATCCTGAGCCCTTAGATCTAAATCAAAAATTCTTTCTAAGGAAACCATTCCCTTGGGAATGCTATTACTTTTTAAATTGAGGACACCTTCTATATCACAGTCTTTGGGGTTCCAGTCTCCTTGATCCCTGTCAGACTCATCGATGATTTGTCCTTTGAAAACATCTGAGCTTGCTAGAAAAGAAAGGATATGTCAATCATCATCAAAGACTTGAAAGTTCCTAACATTATCAGGGATAGTCGGGGTGGATATCAATTCTACTGAGAATCTCTTGAGCTTGGAGCCTTGTATGGGCTCCAAGGTACTTGTGGCAACAACTAATGAATCATCTATTTGATTCTCCTCTCTAGGGATTAAACTAATCCCAAAAGCACCAAATTCTTCAATCAGGTTCCACACCTAAGTTCTATAATTTGCCAGCCTTTTATTGTGACATGTGTACTAGCTGCATACTTGCTTGATAATAACTTCTAAATCTCCTTTAACCATCAAGGTAGTAACTTTCTTCTGATGTGTGAACATTAGTCCCCGAGCTAATCCTTCATATTCTGCTATATTGTTAGTGCATCCAAACTATAACCTGTAAGAAGCAAAAAAAAATTTCCCTTTTGGGCTAGTTAATTTGATTCCAACACCACACCCTGTTTTAGATTTGGATCCATCAAACGTGAAGGTTGATAGATGATTATGAGTTGGAGTTGATCTCTTTGAGCTTGTTGTGGGTGCTTGGATAAGATGAACCATAGGTGGGGCCACTTGATATTTTGCATCAAATATTGGGAATGGGTGTTCAATAGGTTCATTAGGTGCAATATCCAATTCCCACTCAGATATATCATGTAATCCTAGAATATCTTTCTGACAGTTATATGTATCTTTGATTAACCCCTTGGGTGTTGGTATACTTGTGAGTGTATGGGTATCAAACAAACCCTGGGGTTTTTCAATATAACTATGTTGGTCCGGTATTATGACTGGGGTAAGTTCAGTTTGAGGAGGGACTTCCTCTGAAGGTATATTATCTTTGGTTAAAATTATTGCATTTTTGGCTTCAAATGAGAAGTGATCTGTAACAGTCTCAAGGTGACTTGGGCTAGTTTCTTCAGTTTGGAAAACATAATTTAGAACACTGATTTAGGGTTGGCAGGTCAATTCTGAATGATTTTGGTAGTGCACCCTGCACCAATTTGGGAGTAGAAGACTCCAAAAATCAATATCTTCCCCTAAGACCAACTAATCCTATTGCAGCTTCTTGATCAATACCTGTTGGTTTACACTAATCATGGGATCAGGGAATTCTTGCATTGACAAATCATTAGAATGAAGAACTGAAAGAGTCATAATTTCCTCTCTTTTATAAACCCATATCTCAATTTCAAAATAAGCTACCTCATTGGGAAAGTCATACTCAGTGATGATATGTTTGAGGTGAGGTTCACTCTCAATCCTAATCTATGTAGGCATTCCCCTCCATGGTAGCCACATATGTGAAAAGTCGAGCGAGAGATATCCCCCTATACTCTTCATTAGATCTTTGCTCAAAAGCATACTGTAAGTCTCAAGAATTTCTGCTACCTAAATATCCATATTGGTTTGAATCCTAGGGTCAGACCCTACTTGTACATGTATATTTCTCAATTCTCCAACTACATTAACCTCTATTTTATCAATTTGGATGACTTTCTTGCTTGTTTGGACAGGATTCAATCCTAATTTCTTGCATACAGAAAATGGCATAACATTTCCATAAGCCTCTGAATCTAGTAGAAAATTGTGCAGATTCTTCCCACAGATTCTCAAACTTAAAAGAAATGGTGGTTTACCTACCTTATTTCTGGACAAGGCTACGTTCATGTCTGCAGCAAGTGCCACCTTGGTTTTCCCTTTTGATTTATCAACTTCTTCCAAAGCTTTCAGCACTATATTTCATTGGGAAGGGAACCATTTTAGGATGTCAAAGTATGATAAAGAGGTTTTTTGTTTCTGCATCTCAAAAACAATATCAAATTTTGTGTTATAATTTGCATTATATTTGAAAACACCAGATGAATTATCTTCGCTAGGGAAGTCAGGTGGACCCTTTGGTGGATGGTTGTTATCAGCACTCTGATTCAGAGGCACCATGTGGTTAGGTGGTGTTGATGTAGTGAACGAACGCTTATTCTGGTTTCTTAGGAAGTTTCCTCCCTTTGTCTGAAAGGCTTGGGCATCATATACATCTTCCTCTGGTTCATTCTCATTCTACATTGGGAATAAAGGTTCTTCTTCAAAGAGGTCATAAGCCATTGATGTACCCACTGAGCCACCTCATTTATTTGAATTCCCTTAGAATGTTTGGGTATCTTCCTATTCCATCTTCACAACCTTCCCCATTTTAGGACAGTTCACCTCAGAATGAGTTGAAGTATCCTGCAGCCTGCACCAGTTAGCCATAAAATTGAGGTCAGCCACATTTGTAGTGTGTGGTCTATCCTCATTAGCTTGATAATTGTGAGAAACCCCACCATTATTTGGCCCCGTGTTCCATTGTCTATTGTTATTAGGCCTCTGGTTATATCCTCTATTCTGATTTTGATAGGCTTGGTTTGGGAAGTTTTTGCCTTGATAATTCCTCTAGCTGTGATTGTTGTTGTTATGATAATTACCCTGATTATTATTATTCTTATTAGGGTAATTACCTTGATTAGCATAGTTACCTTGGTTCTGAGAGGGGTTCGGTTTAAGCTGAGCCATGTCATTTGTGACTTGAGACAGAGTTTTCTTTAGGGTCTCCACCTCATTTGTGAGTTGAAATTTCCTTTCACTCTTAGCATTCTTAGCAATAGGTGGCTAACTAACAAGATTTGGTATTCTAGCTTGATTATGATGACCATGTGGACTGTGATGAACCTGCGATTGTTGAGAGACGTCAAGAGCTCCATTTGCAAAGAATGGAATAGGAGATTGAGTCTGCAACTTAGACATAGGTTCATAATGGGAAGGATACATCACTGTGATAGTATTGAATAAAGGGGTTGGATTAGGCATCTAATACCCCATAGAAGGAAAACCTCCTCCCAAGTTCCCTTGTTGAGAGCTAGTTTGTTGTTGTAGCTTGATGACTAGATGATAAACTTGATGACTAGATGATAAACTTTAGATAGAGAATCAATATCTACCAGCTGATAAGTCCTTTGTACGAACAAGCCAAGCAAAGGGTCTATAACTCTAAAATATGCTTGAATGGCACTATTCTCAGCAACTAGATAGGGGTCCTAAAATATCCTATACATTCGTTGAAACCTTGTATTAAATAAGGACAGTGATTCACATGGCTCCTTCCTAATGGTAACAAATTGATGGAACAAAATGGTTGGATCCACATAAACTCTGAACTGATTGATGAAAGAGTTCTCCAGATCTATTCAGCTCAGAATAGAACCTTGTGGAAGATTTAGGTAATAGTTGTATGCCATATCCCCTAAGGAATAAGGGAACAACCTACAAACCACATCATGATGAGCTATTTGGGCTCTAGTACAAGTGTCCTTATAAGCTTGTATGTACTCCTCAGCACTCCTTGATTCACCATGAATGTATTTGGGATAGAATCTCTCAGGATTCTTAGGCATATCATGAAAGCCTCCAGGGATAGTCCCCAATGGAGAGGGATTATTCATAAAAAATACCATTGGTGGTGGTGGTGGAGGTTGAGCCAGCTGTTGGATGGGATAAACCAACTATAGTGGCAATTGAGGTGGATTCACAGGTATCAACTGGGGTATTGGTGAAAATCCTAGTGGAGTGAGTGGAGCTGATAAGGCTGGTAGAATGGTTGCCCTATGAATCTTGTGTCTCATTGGGGTCTCAAGTTCTATCAAAGGTGGTGGGTTTTCAATTGATCGAACTCTATGGGACCTCTTTGGTGAGAAAGACCCAATGTTATCCAGTTTTCTCTTCTAACTCTCCTTCTAGTGCCAGTTCTTGTTGAGGTGCCAAATTGACTCACAACAAGCAGGTAAGATAAAAGTTGAAGTATCTCACCTATCTTGAAAGAGACAACAAGTAATCAAGTGATCACCTCCCAAGGTATTTGATGTTGGTTCACAATGTTTGTTGTTTCTGAAGTGGTCAATATGGCTGTAATATTCAAGGGCCCGCCGGTTTTGAGTTTCCTGGATTGCTGTACATCAAACATATATCTAAACTTACTTTAACCAAGGGTTTTAAAGAAATAGAAAAGATAGATCAAGGTTTCTTTAAACCTAAAAATAATGCCATCTATTCAACTAATCAAACTTGTTATCTTCCAAGGAATTCCCAAACTAGAACTACAGAATAAAATTAACCTGTAATTGATACAAAGTTTCATTCATTCACAGTGCAAACTTTAACAGTAGATTGTAAATCATCATTCAAACAAAACATAAGATAAAATTTCATTCCTTGAAAGTTTTTCAAATCAAACGATTAACTCCAAATTGAATACTATCTAGAGTATAACATAAAGGAGGCTTTAAATCTAGTCAGCCCTATCACAATGAAATAGATAAGCAACATTGGCAAATCTAGCAAGATCACCAGTGTATAGAAACCCATGTCTTTCAATTATCTCCATCTATGCTAAGAAAATCAAGAAGATACATCACCTCCTCCTGCTGAACTACAAAAAAAAATGTCTAACTTACTTCCAAACCTTAACTTGCTTTTCAATATCCCATCCTCTACCTTCTAAATCTTTCAGCTTGCTAACTAGTCCGCTAGCTTTCTTTCTAACTTTTCTAACCCTTCTAACCTATATCTCAAACTTACTCTTTTAGCTTTTCTCGACCTTTGTTCTAACCCCTTACAAAAGAAGCACAAAGAGAGAATCTTAAAAATTCTACTAGACTAAAATTACGGGATGACTTTAGGAACTCTCAGACTGTAAACAAACCTCGAAAATCTAGCTAGAATGAAGAATCTCAAGGCATAAGGTTCACTGATAGATCATTTGAATGAAGAAGGAATGCATTTGATTGTGGAAATTCATCAAACAAGCATGGAAACATAAGAATTTGCCACTAGAATCATTCCTTTGTCATCAACTCTAAGTCACTCAAGCTTAAGTGTAGTAATCTAGAAGAAACCAAATTAGACTGAATTCCAATGAAGAGTAGGAAAACTCCAAACACTCCAGCACATTTTGAATCAAGAAACCGAAAAATATGACTAGGAAGGAAAATTCGAGGTCGAGGAAACCCAAAATTGACAATCCAACATGAATTCCAAATTGACAAGGTCACAAATTTGAGGACCCTGGGCATGGAACCAGTTAAATCTGAACCTTCAATAGATCTTCTTTGAATCCTAGGCTCAATCGAAAGCAAAACAAGACGAGATGGCAACGCCCTAGGCATGAAACCCTAGATTTTAACCATGAATGCATAGGGCAAGCCAATAACACCAAAGCACAACAAGATGATAATGTTTTAAAGCGCAACAAGATTGAACATCTCAACCCAGGGGAATGCAAATGATAAAGAAAAATGGCGTAAAGCTCCAAAAATCAACCAAACTCATAAACCCGACGTCTTGATAGAAATTCAAAAAAATCTGACCAATGCTTTAAAGGCCAAAAATCTTCAAACTGCAGTGTAAAACAGGGTGAGCTGGACTTCGAGCACAATCCGGGAAAATGGAGGGAAGGAGAAAAATTGGGAAAATTTGACCGGAGCGGACAATCGTGAACTGGTTCAAAAACATGAACAACAACATTGAAACCAGAGTTTGAAAGAACATTGGGAAAATCCAGACGGACCAAAAAATCCTAAACCAGGGTAAAAACCTGAACTTCGCCCAAAACATAAGATATTCAATATTCAACTTGGGAAAAAAACTTTGGCAAGCAAGATAAACATATTAAGCACATGTCAAGGCAAAGCAAAACCTCAAAATAGAAGGGGGGAAGACAAAAAGAGCGAAAGAAAAAGAGGGTCCCATTTTAATCAAATTTAAAATAGGGTGGTTATGCAAGGCATAATAGTATGCTTTTGTGTTGACTATCTTGTTAATGGATTCTTCATTGTTGTTAATTGCATTGGTGGTTTTTGTGTTATTGATGAATTCTTGACAGATGTTCGTTATTTTTGTAATAGAGGGTTTGGGTATGTATAAGGAGTGGATATTTCTTGAGGTCTAAGAGCCTTCTTTGTGTTGGGTTTGAGGATAGTTTAGAGCCTCTCTTGGGGACGGTTGATAAAAAAAATGAAAGTATGGATTTGTGATGATATGGGAAAACCATGACCATTGGTTGTTGTAATGAATGGAGATGGGGTTGTTGAAGGTGGTAGTGTGTGGAGAAGGTTGGATGGATGGTAGTGGTTGTGTGTGGAGATTTTTGGATGGATGGTGATGGTAGGGTGTAGAGATTATTGGATGAGTGGTGGTGAATGTGTGTTGTGAATGAAGTTGTATATGAAGTTGATTGTATTTTTGTTTCCCTAAGAGGGAAGGGAATCCCCCTTCTCCCCATTAATAGAATTCAGTGAACAAATTCATTGTGTGTGAGTTAGTATTAATATTTGTTTCATCTCTTAATTTGTTAGTTTGGAATTTGGTATTTGTATCCCACTCGAGGATGTACTTGATAGTCCTATGGTTTGGAGGAGAGTTGGTTTGCTACTCTATATGGTGTTGTAGGTTTAAGGAATGAACTAAATATTGTAGACAAAACTTGGTTGTAAAAGAATATTTTATTAGTGAAATCAATATTAATGATTAACTCAATCAAGTGTTGTAGAAGTAGTGATGGTATAGGGAAACTATAAGTAATCAAGCATTGCATATAGGTAAAATATCTATACTAATATAGTTGTTGTGCTTATAATTGTGCTTAGATTTTTTTTGTAGTGTAGCATTTACAATTGTTTGATTTAGTTGATATCTTTCTGTTGATGGTTGAGATTCAATAAAAAGATTTCACCCAGTCTAAGTGATCTTACAATGTGCCATTGTTTCCATGATCAGCCAAATGTTTTCCTGGTAAGCTAAGGTCGGTTACTCTCTTCCTTAATACACCTTGGTTTTGTTGCCTTCTTCTTTATTAATAATTGATGAACTGAGTTCTTTGTCTTTTGTATTTAATTGTATTTGTTGAAGTATTATAGTTTCTTATTAAATGCACTCAACATATTCTTGTCTATTTCTTGGTTAGACCCCAACTATTGTATTATCTTTTGCTCCCACTAATATCATGTGCAGGTGTTTCATTTGGTGCGGTTCTTTAGTATTCTTCAATGTGAATAGTGAATTGAATTAAGTGGATCTCACATAATTTTAATCAATAAGAATTTTTTTAAAAAAAGGAAACATCTCATCTTATTTATTTTATCATTTACTTTTCTTCAAGAATTATGAGTAATTGAATTTCCATAATCCTTCGTTGGTTGATTGGAAAATTTAAAAACCCAAACATAAAATGGTAGCTGAGTCAAACTCCCTCACTAGCATGTGGTATACATCTGTCAAACTCTCTCAACAAAATGAAATCCATAGAGCTGCTGCTCAGTTTTCCAGCCAAACTAGAAATACACAAATCAAAATGTGGAATAACTTGGAGACATGCAACTTTTTTTTCTATTCAATAACTGGAACTGAACAATACAAGAAAGATTAAACATAAACTACTGAAAGCTAACTCTAAGCTACAGATTTCTAACTTTTGGGAGCTTCATGAGCTGCTCAACTAGACACACAACAAACTTCAGGAGCTGCTAGGAGCTCAACTGACAAGAGCTATGTAGAGCTCTTTAGGAGCAATCACTTCTCACTCACAAAAAAAAACAACTACTATTGTTCAAGAGCTTTCAGAAGCTCACACAAAACATTTCATGTCTACAAACTGCTGCTGCTTAGAAAATTCTTCTTCCAACTGAGTCTTCTCCACTAACTCTTCTCCTGTTTTAGAATAATATGCCTTCATTATTTTTGTCTTTCAACTCATTCCCTCTCAAATTCAAAATCTCCTACTAGCATTGAATTAGAATTCAAAAATTCCTAGCTTCATTTACTTCTTCTATAGTCTTTAGGTGCACGTCAAGAGCAAGTGGGGAAAGCAATCCCCAAAACAATCTTTCAGCTGCAGACATCAAATTCCCCCTGACAAGTAGGTGGACGGGAAGAGGCTTAGGAGCATTTAATTTTCCAACACTCCCCCTTGATCCCGAGCCAACAAAACATGATCAATCTAAATCCAAATCAACAATGCCCAAACTAGTTCTCAGGCGCTTGAAACTGTCTCTACTCAAAGGCTTAGTGAATATGTTTGCTAGCTACTACTTAGACTTGGAAAATTCCATTTTAATTTCACAATTCTCAACCAATTCTCTGATAAAATGATACCTGATTTCAATGTTCTTTCTTCTTCCATGAAACGCAGGATTTTTCGTCAAAGCTATTGATGAAACATTGTCACAATAAATTATTGTTCCATCCTCTTTTTCTTCTCTCAAATCTACCAAGATTCTTCTTAGCCAAATAGCTTGACATGCTGCTACATTTTCTACTATATAGTCAGCCTCTGATGTAGATAGGTAAATAATAGGTTTCTTCTTGGAAGCCCATGAGATGACTCCCGAACCCAAATGAAACACATAGCCTGATGTGCTCTTCCTATCATCCAAACTTTTTTCCCAATCACTATCCGTGTAACCAACTATCCCAAATTCATTTGTTGTTGTGTACAAAATGTCATATCATTTGGTTCCTTTCACATACCTTAGGATTATTTTACTCGCTTGCCAATGGGTGTCATGTGGAGTCTACATAAACATAGAAATAAGACTCACACTGTACATTATATTAGGTCTAGTTGTTGTCAAATACATTAAGCTTCCAACCAAACTCTTAAACATGGTCAGATCCATATTGTTGCTACAATATTCCTTGCTCAACTTCAAACCTATGGTTGTTAGTGTTGGGGCAGGCTTCCTTTTAAGCATTCTAAATCTCTTCAAGATCTCATTTGCATATTTTTCTTGAGAGATAAATATACCATCATGCATTTGTTTTACTTCTATTCCTAGAAAATATCTCAAGAGACCTAAATATGTCATTTCAAACTCTCTTTTCATGGCCTCTTTAAAATCAGCAATGAGGAAATCATCATCCACAGTGAAAACTAAATCTTCTACATACAAGAAAACAATCAAAACCTTACCATTTGCTGCCTTGATGTAAAGAGTGGGCTCACCATCGCTTTTTCTAAAGCCATTGCTCATCAAATATGAGCCAATCCTATTGTACCATGATCATGGAGCTTGATTCAGTCCATAAAGAGCTTTCTTTAACCTATACACTTTGTGTTCTTGACCTAGAACTTCATATCCGAATGGCTTCTCCACATAAACCTCTTCTTTCAACACTCCATTAAGGAAGGTGGAATTCACATCCATTTGAAATACCTTCCACATGTGCTAGGCTACAATTGCTATGACTTCCCACATGGTTTCCAACCTTGCAATGGGGGAAAATGTCTCATTATAATCTCTCCCAAACTGTTGTTTGTACCCTTTGACAACTAATCTTGCCTTATGTCAGTCTATCCTTCTTTCAGCATTGCAGTTGGTCTTGTAGACACATTTCACCCCAATAACTTGCTTCTTGGGAGGAAAATATGTTAACTCCCATGTGTTGTTCCTCTCTATTGCATCTATCTCCTCATCCATGGCGTCACACCATTTCTCCTCTTTCACAACTTCTTCAAAATAAATTGGATCACCATGAGAAAATAATGCAAAATTCACAATCTCATTAAAATCTTCATCATACCTTTCATTCTGGTAGATCTCCCTTAGACTCTTGGCCTTCTTTGGCATTAGGGAGACGAGAGGTGGTTCTGAACTTTCACTGCTGTTGTTGTTGTGCTGAACAGGCAGGTTCAGGATCCATCGGGAGCTCTGAGGAGCTCTACCAGTGATTTTAGGAGCTTTTCTGGTGACTTCAAGAGCTCTCAGGAGCTCTTAAGGAGCTTTCTGGAGCCAATCTTCTAGTTGTCTCTAGTTGCTTGCCTTTTTGTTTGCTTATTTTAGGAAATTTCAGGGGCTCTTCAGGAGCTCTTCAAAAAAGTTTAGGAGCTCATCCGGAGCTCACTATAGCTGAATTTTTGGCTATCTGTGATGGTCTTCTTGGTTGTCTACCAACTTCAAGAGCTCTTAGGGGCCTTTCAGGAGCTCAATTGATAGGCTTAGGATCCAATCCTCTAGCTAACTATGACAGTCTACCTGACTATCTTGATGACTACCTTCTAGCTTCAGGAGCCATCAGGAGCTTTTAGGAGCTCTCAAGAGCTCTTTAGGAGTTCGTCTAATGCTTTCAAGAGCCTCTGCTAACTCATCTTGCTGAACTTCATGTTCAATTTCTACTTCTTCAAAAGCTGTCAGGAGCAGTTCTAAGCTATCTGAATCTACCACTCCATCCCATGACTTGTCTTCTAGGAACTCCATGTCCCTACTAATGACTATCATTTTGGTGACCAGATTATATAGTCGATAGGCTTTGGACTCTTCACTATAGCCCGTGAAAATGCATTTTTCATCCTTGTCATCCAATTTTTGCCTCTTTTCCTTAGGCACATGTGCATATGCTACACAATCGAACACTCTCAAGTGCTCAACCATCCACTTGCATCTTGTCCATTCCTCTTGAGGTATCTTGTCACAATCTGCCTTTGTTGGACTTCTATTAATTAGATAAAAAGTTATTTCTACAGCCTCTCCCCAATATTCAGTCGAGAGTCCTTTTGCTTTCATTATGCTCCTTACCATCTCCACGATGGTTTGATTCTTTCTTTTAGCCACTCCATTTTGTTGTGGAGTATAACTAGTTGTTAGCTCCTTTCTTATGCCATTTTTCTTACAAAAATTCACAAACAAGTTAGAGGTATACTCTCCTCCACGATCTAACCTTAGGACCTTAAGTACATGTCCACTCTCCTTTTTAGCCTGGGCCTTAAACAACAAAAACTTATCAAAAACTTTAGATTTATGGTGCAAAAAATAGACCCATGTCTTATGGTTGTAATCATCAATAAAGGTCATAAAAAATATTCTTTTACCAACAGAAATGATTTGCATAGGGCCTACCAAATCCATATGCATTAGCTCCAATGGTGCTCTTTCCCTTGTAGAGTTGCTTGATTGAAAGGGCTACCTATGTTGCTTTCCCAAAATGCAAGCCTCACATCTAACATTAGGCTCTACTATTTTTGACAAACCATCAATCGTTTTATTCTTAGACAAAAGACTCAAACTAGCATAGCCTAAATGTCCATACCTGAGATGCCACAGCTTGGAGGGATCTTGAATGGTGCTCTTGAGTGCTACATGATGTACTGTTGTACATTCTCCATTCATGAGAGGTGCAACAATGAACTAAGATGAGAAAGATGCCTCAATCTTCAACGGAAACATCTGGTTCTTTGTCATTTGGACTATTGCAAACACCTTTGTCCTCTCATTCTTTTCATAAATGATGCATTGAACCTTCTCCATCAGCATTTTGTATCTATTTTGGATCAGTTGACCAACACTCATGAGGTTATGCTTTAACCTAGGAGCAAGAAATACATTTTGTATGTCCTTCTCACCTTGCTTGTTGCAGATCATAATAGATCTTCTGCCAACAACAAGAACTACTCCATTGTCCAAATACCAAACTTCAGGGTTGCCTTCTTCACCAATGTTGCACATGATGAAGGTTGTGGACCGGTTTCCTTCAGCCACATTCACACTTTTCTTTGATTGATCTCTTTACTTTGTCCAACATCCACTTGCATAATTCCTAAACTTGATAGTAGTAGCATTCAACATTGCTCTTGTCATTCTTTAGATTCAAACTATTGATTTTCTTGCCACTTTGGGAGCTAGTCTGAGAGCTGCTTGCTCCCTCTTGGTTATTTGCTTGCACCGAGCTATCTTCTCCATCATTACCATGTCTAGATCTCCCTCTACCATGTCTGGAGTTGTTTCTACCTCCCCACCTTCCTATTGCATTTGACTAAGCTTTAAAAGCTTTCTCTTAGGAGGAACTTGTAGACCTATTTAGGCATTGCTCATGGGTTTGCAGAGAACCCATCAACTCATCAATAGACAATGTTGTGGGATCCTTTTCCTCTTCAATGGTGATCACCAATGCATCCAACTTCATGGGTAAACTCCTGAGGAATTTCTCCACAATCCTCTAATCATCAATGATCTTAGCATTCACTCTCAACTAGTTCATCAAAGTGGAGAGTCATGTGGACAACTAAGATGGACTCACTGTCCTTCATTTCAAGAGTCTCAAACTCTCTTCGAAGTATCTGGAGCTTCACCAATCTGACCTTTCTAGTCCCTTTGTAACAGGTTTGGAGGATTTCCCAAGCTTCCTTTGCATAGTTAGTTTTTTCTATTCTGGGAAAAATGGCCCCTATCAAGGCTGCCTCAATTAGACTCAATGCCTTAGCATCTTTCCTCCTCAACTCCTTCAACTGGTTCTTGTGGCTGTTTGTGAGCACAACATATGCTGCTAGGTCTATTACATCATTGAAACCACTAACCACAAACTCCCACAAACCATTGGCAACCATAATGGTCTTCATCTTCTTTTCCCAAACATCATAGTTTCATCCATTAAAGGATGGTGGTTGCTTCCAACTCTTTCCTTCATCTCCAACCATGTCTCCTACACAATAAAAACCCAATACCTAGAAAAAAATGCCCTAACTCACAAGGAAATGAGGCCTATTTCTTTGATACCATGTCAAAATCTCTAAACAAAATGAAATCCACAGAGCTGCTACTCAGTTTTCCAGCCAAACTAGAAATACAAAAATCAAAATGAGAAATAACTTGGAGACATGCAACTTTGTTTTCTATTCAATAATTGGAAATGAACAATACAGGAAAGATTAAACATAAACTACTGAAAGCTAACTCTAAGCTACAAATTTCTAACTTCTGGGAACTTCATGAGCTACTCAACCAGACACACAACAAACTTCAAGAGCTGCTAGGAGCTCAACTGATAGGAGCTATGTAGAGTTGTTCAGGAGCAATCACTACTCACTCAAAAAAACAAACAACTGTTGTTGTTCAGGAGCTTTGAGAGGCTCACACAGAACATTCTATGTCTAG
Organism: Sequoia sempervirens; assembly: GCA_007258455.2. Lineage (NCBI taxonomy): Eukaryota > Viridiplantae > Streptophyta > Pinopsida > Cupressales > Cupressaceae > Sequoia > Sequoia sempervirens. The sequence goes on along the minus strand of VDFB02045200.1, from coordinate 2,433 downwards.
AGACTGTTGCTGCTTAGAAAATTCTTCTTCCAACTAAGTCTTATCCACTAACTCTTCTCCTATTTCAAAAAAATCTTCCTTCATTCTTTTTATCTTTCAACTCATTCCCTCTCAAATTCAAAATCACCTACCAGCATTGAATTGGAATTCAAAAATTCCTAACTTCATTTACTTCTTCTATAGTCTTCAGGTGCACGTCAACAGCAAGTGGGGAAAGCAATCCCCAAAACAATCTTTCAACTGGAGGCATCGAATGCCCCCTGATAGGTAGGTGGATGGGAAGAGGCTCAGGAGCATTTATTTTTCCAACATCATTGTCACTTCAATCAAATTTCAATGCTTCATCTAGTCATGGTATACATAACTTGTAGGTTTCTCAATAAGGTTAAGTATTAACTCTTCCCAATGTAAACTACCTTATTCATGTTCTTTTGAAGTAGAAAAAATTGATGATATCTTAGCTGAAACATTGAGTCCTAAGTCTTTTAGAATAAAATTGATTATGTATCCTTGGAAAAGTATTCCACAATAGATTTGATATCCTTTAAAATTTATTTCCCTTGAAGTTGTGCATTTGGCTGTGCACATAGCCATTACATTAATTCTCTATTTTCATTTAACATTACTATCAATTAACCAATATTGTGTTGATATTTGTTAAGCATCAAACATTTTCAATAATAAGTATGTGAATTTCCTAAACCATATTGATTGATCCTTTTGCATGGCTTAAGCGCGTCATCTAGCTAGCTCATTGAATCTCTTTTAGGAAGGTTTCATATTCTTTCACTTCTTTCCATGGCCCGAGCTTGCTTTTGGAAATCCAATAAGTTTCATGGCCTTTCCTTTTAATATCTTTATTACTTGACTATTTATTTTGTAGCCTTATCATTGTTTCCCTGGCTATATGATCTGTTCTTTTCTTTTTTTTCTTTTATAGTAGTTTCCATTAAATGGGATCATGCATTTCTATAATAGTACTATCTATTTGGCTTTGTTCTAGTGTACATGATAATAGTTTTCTCTATTGGGAATAGAAATTATACTATGTAAAATAGAAACATAATTGTAATGCCTTATGTATTGGGTGGTAAGGCAGGAATGGCACCATTTTTTAAAGATATTATGTATAATTGTTTTTATAGTGTTTATATTATTATTTTCCATTTATCTCTCTCTGTAGCATACCAATTATTAAGTTCTTGTGTCATTTCAAAATACACATAATGGATGATTGCTGGAATTCACAACATTTCATTTACCTCTATGGCTTGTTCGACATCCAAACAACATCCTCGATCTTTATCTTGTTTATTGGGTTTTTCCTTTGCATCTTATTAGTTTATAAATATTGTTATGCTCTGTATAGTTTGGTTTATTAAAATATTGTGACAATTCAAAATACATATTATTGAGGCTTGCTTGAGCCCACATCCATTGTATCACCATCTCTTCATCTGTGTTTGCATCATTGTTTCATGTGCTTGAATTCTAAAACTTATTTTGTTAATCAATTAATTTACTTTTCTTCCTTACATTTGCGTCGCATTGTTTTCTTGGTTAATCTTCAGTAACCTCATTTGGGTTCCAGTCGTCCCCTTGCTTATTATTTTGCATTGATTATCTTTCTTGGTAGTCCATTATAATTCTCTTGGTTTTTGGTGATTCTTTGTAAATAATCTTATACTTTGGCACATATAACATCTATTTGATTGGATGGATGAGTCAGTTTTATAGTCTATGTACCTTCCATGGTTGTGTCCTGTGTGGATTATAAATCAATGTGATTTCAAGACTAAGGCATTGTGGTGGTCTCCAACACCTTGCTTGAAAATGATGATATGGAGAAGCTGTCAACTCAATCTTTAATTGAGAAGCCAAAATTTAGGAATGCGATGAGACTGAAGAAAAGGGTGTCAAGTATCTCAAAGCTCTGCATGGGTAAAATAGTGTCATATCTATGATGTCCCAACTAAATGATATGATTTGGAAAGTGTATACATTTTAATGATTAAATGAGTTTTGTGCACAAATTATGCTTTAATTTTCTATGTTGTGTGGATAATGTATGTTGGTCTCTACAGTTTTTCAGTGGTTAATTGCTATATTCAATTTCTTCATTTCTATTTTATTGTTTGTGGTTGATCTAGTCTATGGCGGGTGTGAATTATTTCTAAAGGTCCATGATTTATTTCGAAAGCATTATAAGATTAACATCAACCACCAATTTGGCCTAGTGAAAGAACTTCTAAATGCAACAAGTTTACTTCCCATCGCGATAATATTACAATCATGATATTTGATGTGTCGATGTTCTATAATGTTATTCCTAACAACAATATAAATTTCCCTTTAAAAAGATCTTTGATGTCAAGGTCAAACTATAAATATTTTTATTCTAATATATATCCGAATATAATACATCTTGATATT
>VDFB02045199.1:0-28010 GCA_007258455.2 Sequoia sempervirens | reverse complement strand
AGGGGAGAGGACCCACTAGTTGAGCATGTTTCAAAAGTTGAGAATGTTTTTGTTAATATAATGCCCAATAGTTGTTTATATAATGTCAATAGTTGTTTATATAATGCCAATAGTTGTGACTTTACTACCCATAATTAAACAAAATGTATTCTTTTGATCTAAAAAGCAACCAATCATGTGATGCCACATCAGCGCTCAACTACTGGTGATGTGAATGCACAAGTATTGGTAAGGGGTTTAGACGGTGCCTTTTTGGACACCTTGACAAAAAGCATGCTGATGTGGCATCATATTTGATGATGTGGCCCCGAAACTTTTGTTATAAGCAGGGGACTTGCCAAGTAAGCTGCTGTAAAAAAATTGGAGTGATTTGAAATTTACAAGTAGGATTTTGAGGAACGCGAAGTTAGGTGCACAACTACTAGGTCCTCTCCCCTCTACCATTTAGCACTGCTTTTTCTTCTTCATTTTTTTAATATAAGATGATTTATTTATTTTTCACAAGTTTGAGGTTTTAGTTTTTTTCCAACATCATTTTAGAATCTACGTTTTTTTATTTTTCCAATATAAGATGATTTATTTATTCTTCACAAGTTTGAGGTTTTAATTTTTTCCAACATCATTTTAGAATCTAATGTTACCCATACTCCCACAAATTCATCGCAGTCATTCATGGGAGGAAAATTCACGGTCAACAATTCATCGCCATGGAAAATTTACCGACGGAAAATTCACCGCCAAGTAAAATTCATCGCTTGCAAACTCTGCCCTTTTTTCTCTTCTGCTGACACGACACCACAATATTATCTACTTCATATAAATTTAATTTTAAAATTCCTCCCTATTTCTCAAGACCCTTGAATTGGTGAATTGATATAGTTTAGTTTAATATATATTTTAATTTTTTAAATAAAAAATATGTTTATAAAAATATCTAATATTAATTAAATAGGTGTTAAAAGGTGAAAAGTTAAATTATTTTTCATATTTATTTTTTGTATTAGATATATTTTTTTAACTTTTAAAAATTATCTATAATAAAATAATATTTATAATTAAAAATTATTTATAATAAAAAAATATTCATCAAAATGTAGAGAGTTAAAAAGTAAAAATTTAAATTATTTTTAATATTTATATTTTATAAGGTTCATACATTGAATGGTTTTACTTATTTTATATATATTAGATATATTTTTTTAACTTTAAAAAAATTATTTATAAAAATGTCTATTTTTTTTGTTAATTAGAAAGATATTAAAAGTAGAAAATTAAATTATTTTTAATATTTATGTTTTATAAAGTTCATATATTGAATAGTTTTACTTATTTTATAATTTGAAAAAATAAAAATTAAATTAGAAAAATAATAAAATTGTTTCTTTTAAAATTTTTAGATTTTTTTAAATTATTAATTAATATTTTTTTTACTTTTAAAAATTATCTATAATAAAATAATATTTATTATTAAAAAAATATTTATAAAAATGTCCAAAGTTAAAAAATGAAAATTTAAAGTATTTTTAATATTTATATTTTATAAGATTCATATATTGAATAGTTTACTTATTTTATATATATTGGATATATTCTTTTAACTTAAAAATGTTTATTTTTTGTTAATTAGAAAGATGTTAAAAGTGGAAAATTAAATTATTTTTAATATTTATGTTTTTAAAATTCATATATTAAATGTTTTTACTTATTTTAAAAAAATATAAAAAAGTAAATTAGAAAATAATTAAAATGTTTTAAAAATTTAGAATATTTTTAAAAATTATTAATTAATTTTTAAAATATTTTATTTCAAATATGATTTTAATTTTTTACTTGTAAATATTTTAGTTCAATTTTATTTGTTAATATTAAGTTGAAACTTTGGTTTTACCTTGATTTTAATTTTTTGAATTTAATTTACTAAAAAAATTATGCTCAATTTTATAATTATTATTTATTTTTTAATATTAAGTTTTAAGATTTTAATTGTAAATATTTTATTTGAAGTATGATTTTAGGGGCAGGTGCAACATTATCATCTGAAGTGAAGGTTTAGGCAATGATTAAATTTTTCTCATTTTTTCTCAAATCGAGGGAGAAACAAGGATGTAAGGTCTAAGATTTGAGTTTTTATGTTTTAATAGGAGGGTGGTTTTTTATTATATGAATGGTTGGGTTTAAGTAGCAATCAATGGGTTCTAGCAGGCTTGTAATTTTATTCTTTGGATTTAGTAATCAATGGGCAACATCATATGATTTGTGTAAACAAGCGCTGCTTTGTTCCAACATAAAATGGAGGCTTGACTGGGGGAATCAGACATGGCTTGAAAATAGTATCAACAACTTTATCAATTAATTGGTATCACCAATAATAAGTATCTAGAAGTTAAATTTTTTATTAAGGTCTGAAACTTTGTTTAGGAGATTTTTCTCTACTCAATGGTGATAAAATTATTGGTAAATTTTTATTTGAATTGAACAAATGTGAGAAACTGCAACAAAAATTGTGTGAAAACTAACTTGATAAATGAGAAATCCATTCTTTTATATTTGGGTTTATAGGGAAGAGAGTGTGCTCTACAGTGGATATGGATTTAGTGTCATCTTCCAGCTACAAAACAAAGCAGCTTCCAATTTTGGCAGGAGGATTTCAATTTGTAACTCCCCAATTTGAATTCAACATTCTCTTATGTTTGGGTTTTTAGGGAAGAGAGTGTGCTCTACATTGGACATGGATTTAGCATCAACTTCTACCTAGAAAACAAAGCAACCTCCAATTTTGGCAAGAGAATTTCAATTTCTAACTCCTTGATTTCAATTTCAAACAACCAACTAACTAACCATAAACCCTAATCTACCCACTTAAGTTTCATAACTATCAAGCAATGTTAGTAGAGGAGGATGTAGCAACCTGTTCTCACTGCCTTGAGATTTGAGATCTTGATTGAGAGAACCTTAGGTTATTCTATTGTTGATAAAATATGATTTTCTAAGGATTATAGGTGAATGCTTGGTTAGATGATGATATAAAAAGGTTTGAGAAAATAAATAAATTACCACAATGGTCAGAGTCCTTGTTAAATGTATATTGAATTAATTCAAGGTTTATGAATTCAACTTAAATAATTCAGATAAGGGTTTGAAGAGGGGGGGAGAGGGAGAGGGAGAGATATATATAGAAAGTGATATAGAGAGATAGAGAGGGATAGGAAAAGAGATAGGGAGATATATGTAGAGAATTATATGGATATAAAGAGATAGAGATATGAGTGAGAGGGAGATCGAGTGAGAAATAAAGATATAGATATAGAGTGGAAGAGATGGAGGGAAATATGGTTTGAATAAGATAGAGAATGAAGAAGGGGGAGAGAGTAAAAGGATATATAAATATATAGTGATAGAGATAGAGAAATAGATGTAGAGAGATATAGATAGAAAGAGATAGAGAGAGGAGTGAGAGAGAGAGAGAGACAGAGAATGAGATAGAGGTAGATGTAATGAGGTATAGATAGAAGAGGGGGGAGATATAGAGAGATAGAGATAGAGGGGACAAGAGTGAAAGAGAAAGAAGGTGATAGAGATAAGTAATAGATAGGTATAGATAGGTGAAAAGATAGAGAGATAGAGATAGAGGTAGGGAAGGAGAAAGAGGGAGTGTGTGTATATGAGTGAGAGAGAGATATGGAGAGGGATATATATTTACAAATAGATAGAGAGGGAGGGAGAGGGAGAGAGAGGAGAGAGAAGTAGAGATAAATAGAAAGAGGGATTAATAAGGAGAGGGAGAGATAGGGATAGAGATAGATATAACTTGGGAAATCTAGAAGTGGTGTGAGAAAGCTAGATAAAAATATAGAGAGGGAGCGATGGAATGAGAGAGAAAGAGGGAGATGGAGAAATAGAGATAGAAAGAGGGAGACTATGAGAGAGGGGGGATGGAGAGATAGAAAGATAAAGATATAGGAAGTGATATAGAGAGAGAGGTAGAGAGAAATATATAGAGGGGGCAAGAGTGAGAGATATAGGTGGTGATAGAGAAAAGTAGAGAGAGAGAGAGAGAGATGAATAAGATAGAGAATGAAGAAGGGGGGAAGAAGGGGGAGGTAAATGATAAATGATAAAGAGATAGAGATAGAGGTAGGGAAGGAGAAAGAGGAAGTGTGTGTGTGTATGAGTGAGAGAGAGATATGGAGAGAAATATATATTTACAAATAGATAGAGAGGGAGGGAGAGGGGGGAGAGAAATAGAGAGAGGAGAGAAAAGTAGAGAGAAATAGAAAGAGGAAGTGATAAGGAGAGAGAGAAATGAATAAGATAGAGAATGAAGAAGGGGGGAGGTAAATGATAAATGATAAAGATATAGAGATAGAGGTAGGGAAGGAGAAAGAGAAAGTGTGTGTATGAGTGAGAGAGAAATATGGAGAGAAATATATATTTACAAATAGATAGAGAGGGAGGGAGAGGGGGGAGAGAAATAGAGAGAGGAGAGAAAATTAGAGAGAAATAGAAAGAGGAAGTGATAAGGAGTGAGGGAGAGATAGGGATAGAGATAGATATAACTGAGAAATATAAAAGCAATGTGAGTAATATAGATAAACATATAAAGAGGGGGTGATGGAATGAAAGAGAAAGAGGGAGAGGGAGAAATAGAGATAAAAAGAGGGGGACGATGAGAGAAGGAGAGGGAGGGAGAAATAGAGATGGAAAGAGGGAGACAATGAGATAGATTAAGCTATCAACTCACACAATTTGGTCTATTTCCTTCCATTTATGATTTGGAAAGCCTGATAATTGAGTTTATGTGTACTTATGTGTACCATTTTGCATTACAGAGTAAATGATGATGACACTCTTAATGTATATTATAATATAATTCAATGATATTAAATTATAATACAACTAATGAAAATATTATTACAAACACACAATATTAATATTATTGTCATTTTCGATTCCTCCAATTGATATCTCTTGAAACGTTTTCTATATAGACTATGTAATAGGATATATATGCTAGTAATTTTTTAAATTTAATTTACTTAAAAGTTTATGTTCAATTTTATATTAATTATTTATTTGTTAATATTGAGTTTAAGATTTTACTTGTAAATATTTTATTTGAAGTGTGATTTTAATATTATAAATTTAATTTATTTAAAAAATTTCTCTCAATTTTAGAATATTTTTTGTTAATATAGTAAGTTTATTTTTACTTTTATATTTAATTATTTATTAACTTAATAAGTTTATTTATTTTAATAATATTTAGATTTTGATATATTTCGACATTAGTTTTTTCTATTTTAATTTTTAATTTAAATTTAATTTTTAAATTTCTTTTAAATTTTAATAATTATAAATGATTATTATTAGAATTAATTTAATTTACAATTATTTATCTTATTAAACTTTTATATATTGTAGAATAATTATATTTTAAATTTTAAATTTAATTTATATAATAAAATAAGTCTAAAATCTAAAATATAAATTAAAAGTTAGAGGGAGTGTGTGAGAAACTAACTTTTGATTAGATATAGACACATAGAAAGAGAGGGATAAAGATAAATAGGATACAGAGATATATATGTAGGTAGAGATATTGAGAGATAAAGAGGGAGAGGGGGAGATAAATAGGGATATCGAAAGAGAGTAAGAGAGAGATGGAGGGGTAGAAAGATAGAGAGAGAGGTAGAGGAGAGAGAGAGAGAGGTAGAGATAGACATATTTATAGAGAGAGAAAGAGATGAGAAGAGAAAGAGAAAGCATCTTCCTCTCTATCTCTATGTTTCTCATTATTTCTCAACTTATCTTCCTCTCTCCCCTATATCTCTCTATCTTTGTCTACCCTTCTCTCTCTATTTATACATATCTATCTATGTCTCTCTCTCTCTTTCACTCATATAAAAAACACTCCCTATTCCCCCTCTCTATCTCTCTCCCTCTCTCTCATTCTCTTGCTCTTGACCCCTCTATCCCTATCTCCCTATATCTCCCTCCCCCTCTCTATCTATATCTCATTATCTCTACCTCTCTTTTGTTCACTCCATCTCTCCCACTATATATCTCTGGCTCTAGGAAAATTCACTGCCAGCAATTCACCGATGGAAAATTCATCTCGGGAAAATTCACCGCCATGGAAAATTAACCACCAAAAATTCATGCAATTAATTTTTTGCGTGGTGAATTGTCATGGCGGTGAATTTTCCCATTGCCAATTTTTGGCAATGAATTTTCCATCGATGAATTGCTGACAGTGAATTTTCCTTATGCCCTATCTATCTGTCTCTCTATTTATTTATTTATATCTCTCACTCCTCTCTCTAACTATTTCTATCCCTATATCTCTATGTCTATTTCCCTATCTCTCTATCTCTCCCTATCTCCCTATCCCTCTCTATCTCTTTATATCTTCATCTATCTATATTACTCCCTCTCCTCTCTATCTATTGAGATATCTCTTCCTCTCTCCCCCATATCTCTCTCCATATCCACATCTTTCTCTACCTCTATCTCTTCCTATTCAGATGTTCTGTAAGTGGATGCATAGTTGGTTTAAACTTATCATTTCTCCATTGAGACCTTTGTTGCACAAACACATCATTGAATAAATGACCTAGCAATTTACCTCAAGTACTTCACAAATGTATGAAAAAATAGACTAAATTTTCTCTAAACCTTCCACACCTCTTCAACATACCCATTACACACCAATGTGTAATTGCTAGTTTAATATATATTTCAAAAACTTGGTGAATTGCTAGTGGTGAATTTTACTAGAGCCATATTCTTTATCATTATTTGTCTATGGAGAAATGCATAGTCCATTTAGGAGTTTCAAGCCCTAAGGACCAAGATTTTTTTATATGGATAGATGGGGATCATCACGCATTTGTTAAACATCCTTTAACTATTATTCTATGGTTAACCAAGAATGATGTGAAATCAATATGAAGTAAGAATGATATAAAAGAGAATAATCTCCTCCTTATGATCAAATATTGATTTAGGATAATGTCTCCATTATGTCTTGTAGGATTACATTAGAAATTTTTTAAACAACTCCAAATTTTGCATATTGTTCTTGTTGTAAATGATAATTAAATATAAAATTATTTTAATACATACATTGAAGTGGCATTCATGACCAACCATAATTTATTTATGTATTGACATGATATATTCCCTTATGTAGAGTAGCCTATGGTATCCATTATTAGGTATTACATCATGAGAAAATGTTATGGATACAAACAATATACATTAGATTGCACATCAATAACCTCGGAAAATTACTTATAAGATTGTGATAGTGTGAGTTGAAAACACAAAACTGAATCCCACTTGTAGGTCAAAATTTAAAAAATGGCTAAAAATCACATTCAAAATTGTTGGGGCTGGATTGAAGTTTGACCAAAATGAAAAACATGGCAAAAAATCACCTAAAATCATTGGAGTTCAATTGAAAAGGGCTTCAATTAAACCTAGTAAATGTGCGTGTTGTAGCATGACACCCCATGATTGGTTCAATCAATTTTTTTGTAAGGGGCTTTGACAAAACTTACCCCTCAATCAAACCTACTTATGTGACAACCATATGATAATATTTCCTTCTCCTATCCACATGTTGCAATTTTAAAGGTCAAAATAGTCAACATCATCATCTAGAGACAAAAAATAAATTTGTACATAGTCCTTAGAATTGGCTTTCTAAAAAGTATAATATATTTTTTTTAATGGTTTTTAAAAAAAAATAAAAATTATAAGCAAGATAGTCCTACTTCAAAAAATAAAGACCTATATTCAAGATATTAGGAAAAATAAGAAACTAGATCAAAAAGATTCAAAAAAGTATATTGAACTCCACATCAATGTCTTTATTTCAACATAAACAATCAATTTGTGATAAATAAATAAAAATAAACATGTTACATTAAAATGTAGGTCTAAATTTTTGTTAGTAACAATTAGAAAATTAACAATAAGTAAAATATCCAATAAAAATCATCAAAAAATATTCAGGCATTAGATTAATCATGTTATGAGAAAGGATTAGTGAATATTTTAATATTTTGGTTGGGAGAAGCAACAAATTTGTTGCCCCATTTCTTAAATTACTTCCACATGAATTCAATCAAATATTATATCTTATGCTTTAAATTCAAATATATTTTTGTATCATGATCATTAACTTACAATAATAGTTTGAGTCTAAGTATTGATGTTTCCAACTAATTGCTTAATAACTTCCAAAGATTAGTCATGTGTTTCATACTCAAGGCTATTAGGAGATTGGCCAATGAACTAGAAAGTTTCTATGAAGACTAATTTTCTCTACACTTTAGGCTCTGCAAAACCAAGGTGGGGTTCCATTATGACATCACTTAAAGATTTACAACATAACATAAAATGATATGTAGCTGATTACTTCTCATACACTTGTGACAAGGATTCACACAATACAATTGGAGAAGCTTTGATATCCTTGCAAATGTTCAAAATCTTGTATGAGATACAACAATAATTATAGATAAATTACAAATGTTATGGGATTTTTCATTGTATATTTTTTATGAGAGTTGTGAGTGTTATCTTAATTTGATCAGTGTTTATCTAGGGTTATAGAGTCCTATAATCCTATAAAATATTCTTCAAAATAATTAAAAATACTTTGATAGTCAACAAATTGTTATTACCTTATAATAACAAGACCAACTAAAGGCTTACAACATGATCGTACTTAACACTTCATTTGCAAACATAATATCTTTTGCATTTTAATGAAATCAATTATTCCATTCATTGAACATAAGTTATCAATAAAAATAAATAGTGCAATAAATTTGCATTGAAGAAATCAATAATGCTTGATTATTTTATTTATGAAATATATCATTTTCTAAAGTTGGAGATGATGGCATATTGAAATATGATATTAATACTCTTTAATCAAAGATACATTGATATTGTAGAAAAATTTTATAGACCTTCACAATAAAACCATAAGAACACTTTATACACTAAAAGGCTTGCTCAAATTCACAATTTCCCTAATCCCTTACATGGATCCTAGCTCCTTAAATAGAAAAAGGTAAGCATGAAGTCTTAAGGATCATAATGAAACTTGTCACAAATGACAACCAAAACTATACTACAACCAGGTGGTGCAACAACCCGCTAATAGAATAGATTTATTTTACAACAAAGACCAAAAGAATATTTCTTAAGTCATTGAAGAACAAATCGATCGGAGTTGCTAATGAAGAAAAAATAATAAACCTTTGCAACTACATCTAATTAGGAAGAGCTTGAAGAAGACAAAAAAAAACTATCTATGTTGACCACGCAAGATGATTTGTTCTTGGTATTTCTCAATCCATGAACCATAAATTTCCTTTCAAGGCCACTTGAACTCAAGAACCTTTACTACCTTATTCATGTGTGCATTGTACTTTGTATCTAAAATAGACCTTTCTTCCTTATTAGAATTTTCCAAATTTAATTCCAACCTTATTAACTCATCCATGCTACTATTCAGTAAGGTTGAATCAAGTTTGCACTTGTACACATGAAAGAACATAGAGAAGGAAAATTTGTATTGAAACCATTCTTCCATTGTTCAAAAGATTTGAAAGTTCCATTATTGTCAAAAATATTAGGAATACATGTCTCTTCTAGTGATTTAAAATATCACAACTTACCTTTTAGTTGGATCTCCAATTTAGATTAACAAGTTGAAATATCCCCCGACAAGCCTATCACCTCATGTGCACTTTCCAATTCCTCGGGTCCATCATTTTTGTACTTGGTATGCAAATAAATTCGATTTATTACTCACACTTTAGGCATCCAAGTACTTAATATCTCCTTTAAACTCTACTCATGCTACATGTACTTGATATAAGCATTTCTCAAATTATTATATCCATCCCAAGTGTCATTTAGCTCATGAAGAATGCATGATAATATATGACCTAATAAATCATCTACCAAATTAGTCACTTTTCTTGTTTCCTTCCTCCTTGGCCAACCTTTCTACTTCTTTTCTCTAACTCAATTGCTCCTTAAGCTCCTTTATTCTCAATGATAGATTTTTCTTATCATGAATTGAATTTTGCACTTATCTTGATTGAGGGGTATTAAGTTCTAATATAATGCATGGGGGGAGGGTGAAGGAGTGAATTCATTTTATTATACTCTTGAAACAACTTAATATGATCTCATTGCAACTTGTCAAAATCTGCTTTTAATTTCTTGGTTGCGGCTTCACTAAAAAATGCATAACTTACAACCATTGATGTTGTTTGAGGTGAAAATGTATCTATAAGTCTCCTACAAATAAGGTTTCTAGTATGCTCCTTGACATTATTTTCAACTTGTAACTTTTGAGTTTTTGGAGCAACTGCCCATATTGCAAGATTTTCAAATCTTGTACTAAATCCAAATCCAAAGTATAAATCATTGAATTGTTCTTCAAATGTTGGTACTTGCTCACTTTTCCTTTCATTTTGATGGTATCCAATGCAATGCTAAGGCTATATCCCATCCTAGTAGAAACAAGAAACCACTATCATGCACAATTTTTCTTCCTTCTTTAGGAGTAATGTTGCTAACATGAAATTCTACATCATACATGAATTTCATGGTGATTTCTATCATCATTTTTTTTTTTGTGGCATTCTCTTCTTCTTATTTAGCTTCTGAAAGAATTCTTCCATCTTATTTTTTATCAAAAAAACTTCAAATTCCTTAGATTACCCATTATAATAAAAAATAAATTCAATACAAGCGAGTGCCCTTACATCATTAATCACATTCCCTCGTATGTTAAGATTAATTAGAATTTTATCTTGAGGGTGACCTTGTATCTAGATCATAGGTTGGGATGCAAGAACTTGGTTCACCTCATCAATGTTAACTATATTTTTTTCCAATTTCTTTAGCTTCTACATAAGAATAATCAATCAAGGGTTTAACAACACTTGGTTTTTTGGAGGATTCATTTCAGGGGGACTTGATACTTCTAGCAGCTCCATTTATTGCATAGATTGTTCAAACACCTTCTCTCTTGGTCGTTCTTCCTTTGTAAGTAGCCTTTGTGGCAATACAAAAAACCTAGGAGCAATACTAGCAACATTGTCAAGCATGGTTTGCACTTTGATAATGGGATCTTTAGTTTCTTTGTATTCTCTTGGATAATTAGGGTTAACATCCTTTATCTATTCTTCTCCTTTGAGAATTGTTACCCTTTCATTTTTACTTCTCTATATCATTGTATATTTGAGACAAAATTCTTGATTATATCTTCAAATTTATCAAATTCATGATTTTTTTTTCTTTTCCAACTCTTTCTCTAATTTGATTGATGATTCTAGCTCACAATTTTTCTTCTTATCTACCCTCATTCTATAGGGATGTAATAAGGTATATTTTAATTCTAACCCTTCCTTAGCAGTAGTCATGAAGTTATCAAATATAATTGAGGAAGTCAATAATTATCCCTTCTTGTTTTTCTTGAGGTGAAATTTATTAGTTTCATTTAATTACCACATGATCTCTAAAAATACAATCCTATCTAGTACAATTTTTGGTAGAATGTGTGGCTAAACTTGAGCACCATATACTTTGATAACTATTGTATTTGAGTGAAGAAACCAATCTCCCCAATTATGATCAATTCTACCATTAGGTGTCTTAAGAAATTCATCACTTTTTTTGACATTTTTTGGTACTCTTGTAACCAAAATTTTCCATAACCAACTATACAAAGCATCCCTCAAATACAATATAATTTGAGGTTGGACAATGCATATCCCATATATTTTTCCACCCTTGAACCAACAATGGTACTCCTTCAATACCATTAAATTTGAGTTGCATTGCAACATCTCATATAGTTCTTCCATTGTATTATAGAATATGGCAAAGTATGGAATACTAGTTAAAGTATTTACTCTATCATATCCCTTAATTGCTATTAGAACTTTTATGAATTTCATCTACAAGAATGTTAGTAAAATAAAAAATCCTACTTATATTTTTGTGTTGGATATCAACTATCATCATTATTAGATGCACATACATTTGTGACTTGGAATCCACACCTAGAACTTGATAGGGAGGCTGGAGGAATCAATCACAGATTCCTGCACTAGGCCTTGTCATAGACCTCCTTGGTGTAATTGTTGTTCCACCTTAACCTATAGGAACTATACCTTGTATAAGTTCCCCTAGTTCTCCTGGCCAACCTCACTATCTTGACAAATTTTGAACAACCAAACCAATCCTTGGTTCAATGCTTCACTCTCCTTTGGCCCTTAATCTGCCCTAAAGGCCAAATAACCTCAACCTTCTTCTAGGTTCTTGCAGGGGTTTGAAAAGGTTACAAAGACTTCAAAATGGCTTGTCTAGGGTTCTTAGACAACCACAAGTTTCTATCTTACCAACGCTTTCACAAAATGCTCTCCTAGGGTTTGAAAGGCTAGTAGCCTTGAGCCCCCAACTAGGTCTCTGAACAGGGGTAAAATGATTTTTCTTTCTAAACCCACAAAATAACCTGGTTCTTTGCTTAGGAACTATGTTTCACATGCCCTCACCTCCAATATTTTTATGGTTTCTAACTTGCTTAGGCTGTACGCTATCCAGACACCAAAATGGGCAAGAAACTAGGGTTTCCAAGCTTCCTCACTGCTGTTTTAGACTGTCAAATAGTTCTCCTACTAAATGAATTGGAAAACCATCTTCTTGACCACCATACATAGTTAAGACCTTCCCCTAAATTATCCAAAAATAATTTCTCAAAGATCTCTTCTCCCCTGCAAGATATGCAACTTTTTCTCCAAGACTGCCCTAATTGGGCCTGCATTGGCTCGCCTAGGGCATCAAAATGCTAGCACTTCCTGCAACCACACAAACCCTACCAACTAATACATGTACAAGCATGGAGCTAGGGAACATTTACCAAAATTCCGTATAGTTTGTATGGGGGGAAGGTGCTCTAAGCCTCCATTTATTGAACACTGCCTATTTCAGGCTAGCAAGCACAAGAAACCAAAAATATTTACACAAACAAAGAAAAACAGATAATCAAAGCTACCAAATGGTACTCAAAGCTTTCTATTGACCTAAACTACATCCTCCATTAATGACAGAAACTTAACTAATCCATTTTAGCACTGTTAATAAGCAAAAATAAAAAAAAGAACAAAACGTTATTTTCCTTAGATTTCCAACCAAAAATTCCATACAAAAATACTTCCAACCCTGCCTCAGGGTTGATTCATGCCTTAAATAGGCTTCCCAAGCAGTTGAGTCTCATGGGTCGAGCTCATAGATGACCTAAGATGCAATCTATAAAACCCAATGTGTTTTCAAACACTTGACTAGATTGGTAATGATGACAAGTTGGAGCTTCAAAACCCACTCATGATTGCCACCTCCCAATCCATTGATCATAGATAGATCAATTTTTATTCAAAACAACAATACCTAGCTAGATGGTCAACATGACCTCAAAATAACACAACACAAAATATAACTTCAAGCCAAAACTTCAATAACCTTGAACTTTGCAGGTGCTCCCCGCACCATTGGCATAGGAAAAATTGTGTTTATGAAGTAATCCTCAAAAATATCATTATCAAATGGCTCTACTTCATCTATAGCAAGCCTCTGCAGTCTTCCATTTTCATCTCTTCTTCTATGGTGAGGTAGCCACACAACTATGTAACTATGCTTTCCCCTAGCAAATTGTTTACATAGTAAATCAAAACATATAGGGATATTTTCCACTAAGTTTATGAAGTTGAACACTTTGCATATGAAACTCCTATCCACTCTAGTCAAAATACCACCCTTGTTCAAAATTACCTTGGAATTTGCATCATAATTTCTAACAATGGTCCTTACCAATTCCACATTGACAAATACATTTGGTACCACTAACCTACCCAAATCCAAATTCCATATATTTGAAATAAGCCTTAAAACATTACTCCTTCTGAAAAAATACTTGAAGAGGTCCCACCCCTAAACTGGGATGGTTGTATCCCTAACCAAATCATCTCTATCAACTAATATGTTTAAAAAGGATTCTAAACCCTTATGCGTGCTTGGATTTCTAAGAAGAACTTGGGAGTTGACTAATAATTTCCTCTTATAACCCCTATTTTTTATTAGTCAGGGACAATGCTCAACTTATTTTGAAGGTTTAATTACAAAATAAGGATTTATGAATTTAATATAATTAAGGTCTAGTTTTACTACAAAACTATCCTTAACTATTTAGACAACCCTAATTCAATTCCTTATATGCCAAAAAAACATTTTTACAATCACCAAGAAGAAAAAATTTGAATTACTTGTTCTTAGCTTTTGGAAACTCTAATTTGCACAAGCACAACCCTATAAAAGCTCCAACGACTCAATTCTCTTATACAAACAAATTTTTGGCTTATAAGAATGAACAATTCAATAAAACCAAGTCATGTATATTCATTGGTGTGGTGTAAAATTATGGCTCAACGAGCAAACCCTACAAATTTTCATTAGTCATTCTCAAGTTTGAATGCATGTTGTTAATCTTTGTGGGAACTTTCTTGATCAACAGTCAATGCATGACTTTTACTTAGCACAAAATTTGTTTGAATTTTCATTGGCCGAGTCACACTATGAAGTTTGCAAGTGCTTTCCATGATGGAGATACATGTCAATGAAGTGCATTGGAACAACATTAAGTTATAATTCCTTTTATAACTTGTACAGTATAGAAGATATGTGCTTCAATGATAAAAAATGGTGTTCGGTCCACCATGCAAGAATACCTATTGGAGACTTAAGTGATTTTTAAAATCATGTGCACAATAGGCTTAGTCGGTTAACTACAAAAAGGGGCCAATGGAATAACAATAACAAAGGCTTAAAGAAATACTTAAAAGCTAGCCATGGGCCAAGCATGTTAGTACAAGATTATCAAATAAAGTAACAAGTTTTTTGAAATGGTTTAGGGTCTTAGGTTAAGAATGTTAAACCTTTTTAAAACATGCATAAAACCCTAGAAATTTTAAATTAATATTAACAATGGATCTTGTTTGGGTATACATTCTTCAACAAAGCATGGTGAGATTCTAGAAAATCTTGGGAGAAAATCAAACACACAAAAGCATAGAAAAACCAAATAGAAAGGAAAAATACTTCATTGTGAGCTATAGATCATCACAACTGCATAAGACCTAACGAGGAAGAAAATTATACAAAAATAAACATGTGCATGGAATAAAAACTCAAGAAGAATATTAATAATTCAGGAATTGTCCATACATTGGAAATTCCTATATCTCGTCATTTAAATTCTCTAGAAAGAAGGAATTATCTCCATGAGTATTGCTGACAATGTATGACACTAACCATAGAGGATCAAGTTTTCTATGTTTTCCCTTATCTTGGGATCTTGCATTCCAAAATAGTACCAAATCACCAACCATGAATTTGTTTATCAATGGCCTTTTTGTCAAAAAGATATTTGACTTGTTGCTAATTTTTCAAAATGATACCTAGGCTTGTATTCTTGATTCATCAAGCTCAATCAACTGATTAGTCTTGTAAGTCATAGCATCTATATTATCCTCATCATGCTCTTGGATAAACTTATAAACTAGCAATAAATTCTATACACGTATTTTGACATCCATACCATATACCAATTCACAAGGTGATTTCCTTGTGGACTTCTTTATTGTTACTCTATCTTCCCACAATGCTAACCTTAGCTTAAAATAACATGATTTTTTTTTCTCCTATCATCCTTTTGATAATTTTCATTAAGCTATTGTTACTAGACTTAGCTTGGTCATTCCCTTTGGGTGATAGGGAGAATAATATGAGAAATTATTCCCATAACCAGAACAAGAATTTGTACATCTTCAAATCTGAAACAAATAGCATTATATGTAATTAATTTTCTTGGTACCCCAAATATTGTTATAGTGTGATCCATCACAAAATATACAACCACCTTACTAGCTGCCTTCTTGGTTGGGATTACTTCAATCCATTTAGTAAAATAGTTAGTAGCTACCAAAATCCACCTAAATCCACCACTAGACTTTTTTTTTTGTAATCCAACCAATAAAATTAGTACCCCATTGTTAAAATGGGGATTCCACAGTCATGTGCCTCAAAGGTAATAAACTATAATATTTCAACTTTCAAGAGAATCTTTGATAGACATCATATTTTCTTACAAGCTTCTATATATCAAAAAATCAAGTAAGCCACAAATAACTTTCTTTGAGTATCTTATGGGATTTTATTTTTGTTGTGAAATGCCCCCCACAAACTCCACTATGCATTTTTTTATAGCACTTTAACAACTTGGTCCTCATCTATACATCTCAAGAGAACTCCATCTCTATTTATCCAATATAAATCACCATTTGTAATAGTTCATATTTGACGACCTAGAGCTTGAGAGTTATTTTTTAGTTATCAATCCAATCCTTTGGAATTTTCAAATGTTACAAAATTGTATTACATCTTTCTACCATGTGAATTCATTTAAAATTAACTCTTTCAAAAAAATAAAATTCATGGATTTAATTTGAGCATCCTCCAATTTTGAATCAACCGCTTGTTTAGCCAAACCTTTTCCGTTAACCAATTTAGTGATTTTAATTTGAATATTGAATTCCTAGATCTTATTGATCCATATACATCTTCTTCCAGTAACTTCATGTTGTGTGAAGATGTCCTTTATAGTTGGATAGTATGATAATAGCTACCATGATCATCATGAGGATCAATGATTGCATTTGTTGGAATGTTAGAAGCCTTAGTGGATGATCTAGGTGAGATGAAGTCCCCAAGGGAATAATCTAACATGTTAAAGTCATCACAATTAAAGGATTTGGTAGGTAAATAATGCACTTGTGGAAAGAGATCTAACATGAGCAGACGACTATGATTTCCACAAGGTTAATCATTAAATTTCAATTGAAATCTAGGTTTACATGTGTTAAGGAAAACTAGGAATAAAAGAAAATTTACAGAAAATTTACAGACCTATGACAGACACAGATCTAGAAATCGGACTCCAGAGTTTCAAACTAACAATAGGTAATAATATATTCCTAAAATTTGAGGCAGATATAACAGGACAAAGTCACCTTATGGCATCTATGCCCTACTAGGGCGTCTATGTCTTAGTAGGGATCTATTTGAAATTTTAGTTTTGGAGGCACTAGTGATAGAAAGTGACTGTTTCATAGTGTGCAAACCTAGATTTGGAATTAATTTTGTTTCTCTTTTAAAATATTTTAAGTTTGCAATGTGTTGCAAAAACCTAAGGTTTTGAAAATTTTCCAAATGAAAATTAGCTTACCCAAATTATGCAATGCTCCAAAAAATGTAAACAATTGTCCTACAAATTTGATAATTTTCAACATTAAAATGCAACATTTTTTTCCAAATTTGCAACAATTTAAGAAAAATGACACCTTTCTTTCACATGCAATAACACCTTTTCAAAATTCTAAATCAAAAAAAAAAAAGTAAAAAAAAAATGATGATACAGAAATGGAGATCTCAAAAGATTTTTTTTGAGCCAAGAGTAGCAAGACAAAGGCACCCAAGGGCGTCTCTGTCCTAGAAAGGGTTTTGGAAAACTAAAAGTTTGACTATTTATTAGAGTGTTTAAGGATTTTGTATCTATGTACTGTAAATAGGTTTGAAAGTGAATATTTTTCTAGAATTTTCTCAATTTAAGATAAAGGAACTCAAATGAAAATGTGTAACAATTCTTAAACAAAAAATAATAATTGTGAATGCAATTTTGAAAGTAAATCTAACCTAAATGATTCAAACTAATCCTAGTGCA
Organism: Sequoia sempervirens; assembly: GCA_007258455.2. Classification (NCBI taxonomy): domain Eukaryota; kingdom Viridiplantae; phylum Streptophyta; class Pinopsida; order Cupressales; family Cupressaceae; genus Sequoia; species Sequoia sempervirens. Next base: position 10,141 of record VDFB02045199.1, on the reverse strand, counting down.
ACCTATGATGCAATATGATATGCAATTTTTAAAATTTTTGTCTTTTATGATGTAAAAGTGAAACCCTAAGTGAACAATACAAAACAATGCAATGAAAAACTTAGATCTAAGGTAAAATTTCAAATTACTAAACAGTTATGATGTTAAGATATTGGGTTGAAAAAAAAAATTTGATGAAAAAGTGATCTAAAGTCTAATGCAAAGAACCTAGGATCAATTTTGTCTTTTTTAAGAGAAGATTAGGATGCAAATAAACAAGGTGATTAGATTGAGTTTCAACCATGAAGGTGAATCAATTAGAATTGATCTACATCTTTGTGGGTGTTATAAATTAATTAGAATTTGTTTGCCTTGATTAACCTAATTAAACCATGTACCCTAATATGAAAATGCAAGATTCTAACAATTTAGAGACTGTAACACAAATTTTCAAGCAGTTCTAAGAAAGGTAGGGATCTGTGTACCTATACTATAAATTGGGAGTCATCTCAAATAAGAGGAAAAAGCCACCATATGGTGTCTATGTCCTTGTAGATATATTTTAGTTCTATTTTCACAGTCCTCTGATGCTAGTTTTGAGCTTCCCGTTTTTGCCTACAATTTTTTTGGATAGTCGTTCAATAATTCTATAGCTGGGTTTTTGTGGCTTGTAGGGATTTGAATGAAACAATAGAAAATGGATCTTCAAGCTTCCTTCAATCTCCTTCAAACCTAAAACCAACACATTTAACTTGAGAGAGGAAGGGTTGTTCCATTTAGGGACTCGCCTCATTCAAACCTCATGTTAGTGTTTCCACTTTCACAATGGTAATGTCATTGATAGGGAATATAAATGATGCAAAGGAATGATGAATCAACACAGTGTTTCAACTCACCAAAATGGATTCTTTGAAAGAATGAAGTCATGCACACCACCTCAAGGTATTGTATCTTGGTTGAATTGCTTTAATTTCTCAAAGACATACAAAAGGGTTAGCCTTCACAAACAATGATAACATGAATAATTGTAAACTCACATAGGATTTGACATGATTCTTGGATCTTGAATTGCTACAATATAGCTTTGAAATTTTTCTCAAGTGACTTTCTTATCAATAGTGCGCTTGACAATATTTTCTCTAAATGATTTTCTAGATGATCTCAAATGATGCAACAACTAGGTATTTATAGGCATTTATTCAATTTCTTGCAAATTTGAATCTGATAGATAACATTTGTAGCCTGAATTACAAATAATAAAGTTGACTCTGACATATTTAAATTTGGGACCAAGAAAAATAGGGGGACATTTCCACCATAGGGCATCTTTGTCCTTGCCCTATTCTCTATAAATTAAGGTGTCAGGGGAAAAGTATCAGATGAATACACATTTGTTTTCCTCTTGCAACTTATCGATAGTTGTTAAAAATAGGCCATAGAATGCATAATTTGGAAAATTAGGGGTTCAATTTGGTCCAATAAATTAGGGGGAGCAAAACATAGTGTGAAATTTTCAAGGGTGACAATTTATGATGCTACACATATATCGAATCTAGTATAGTCAAGTATTATATATTTTTATTATTTAGTTAAAATTTATATTTTAAATAATTATATTATATTTATATCAATTAGTATAATTAATATATTCATATATAATTCGATGTACAAGTCATGTATGTGTAGTTATTGTTGATGAAAACAATTAAGAACAATGTCTTATTACTTGAATTATTATGTAGAGGTTAAACAAAAATTGTCTTCCACAACCATAAAGGAAAATGTGGCTTATAATGTACCTAATGAATAATTTTTATGTGTGATTGTTTGAGTAATTTGACACATTAAAGAAAAACCTTCTTTATTCTAACCTTATTACAACATCAAATATTCAATTGATTAAATATTGGGGTCAAAAACACAATAAAAATTTATAGATTTTTTTTGAGTCTAACCATAAAGTAATACTTGACACTATAAAGAGTAATGTAATAGTTCCATACTAAGGCACCCTCACCCTTGTCTACCCTATTTTGGCCCAAAATCTAATATTTATTATCAACCTTAATATGTTTGCAAATTAAATATCATTTGTCGAATTATCAAGAGGATCAATGTGAAAAAATTTGAAACTCATAAATATAAGTATTTCCCTCCATTTGAACTCATATCAATATCTAAGAAATTTGAATATATTTTGAGCATCCTAAAAATAAATCAAGGCAATTCAAGATTAAAATAGGTAGCATTTCTATAACACTTATTAGTCAAAATAATATTTGCAACACATCATCAAGTCCATGTTTATGCATAGTAATATATTTCATTTTTTATGCTTTTCATTGTTATATGAGCACTAAACTATATAGGATCTTCAAGAAATCATCAAAATATCCTTGTGTGAGATGAGGTAATTGACCTTAGTCTAGCAAGGAATGTAAATATAAGTGGTAAGTTATAACATAGTGATTTATCATTCATTTTTATCCATTTTCCTCTACCCGACCTAGGGTAAGCACTCTTTATCTAACATCATCATAGCCATTTGTGGAGGTGGAAACATAAAAAGAGGGTTTTACTAAGGCAAGTCCCTATGTGGCACAACCCTTCCTATCTTATCTTTTGTGTATGTTGTAGAGATGAAGTGTATTGAAGAAGATTGGATACCTCAAGACATCAAACAATAGATCAAGCATCCACACACCTTTTTTCATCATATTAAGGAAAGGTCAAGATTATTTGTTGACTAATGAACTTCATAAGTTGACTTTGAAAAAGAAGAACATAAAAACTATGATACTCTTGTGCAAACTTTGAAACTTTGAAAATCATAATTTTTAGATAGGGGAACCCTCACCTTATCCATTCATTTTTTCCCCAAAATTTAATGTTAGGTTCCATATTTCTTGCACTTTTGTTATGTGTTTCTTAGATGATGTGATATTTTGTTTCTCATGTATTGTTTCACCTAGTTTTCATCATCAATCATGCACACCACATCATTAAATCCATCATCCCAACATAAAAAGGGAACCAAAAACTTTACTAGTTGTTCAGGGTCTTCCTTGAGGACAATATCCTAATAGTTATATTGATCATTTCTATGTGACCTAAATGTCAATGGTGGAATGTGTGATTTAGGTTAGATATTGACCTAAATGATCCCATTTTCCCCCACACATTTTGGTAAAACTGGCATCTCTTACATTTGCAAATTTTTGATTTGCATAGCTATTGTTTTTTAAATTTGAGTGAATGATAGGTTATTTGAAAGTGTGTTCATGTTATGTGAAAAAATTGAAAAATTAAATCATTGCAATTCATTGTTTCTTGCATAAACATAAAACAATATTTTTTCAACATTTTAGAAGTAGATTCAATTGGTCATCATATCTTTCATTATAGAAGGATCATTTGTCGACTAAATTGAGCTTATTATGCCTATTTCAAGACCTTAAGACACTAAATTAATACATGCATGTGCTTCATATTAATAATTTAGGGCATCTTCAAGTTTTCTGAGATCTATTTAGTTGCAAACCTAGATTATCATAGTTTGATATCTGTAGAAATTGCTCAAATATTTCAAATTTAAAACACTAGATTTCTAGACTAGGGTGCCCTCACCCTTGTCTTGGAATTGAGTCAGTGTAGGATCATGGGGGTCCAAACTAGGCCCTTAAGTGGCAATGAAAATTCAAAAAAATAGAGTTAGGCAACTTGACATAAAAATTTGAATAGGTTATTAACATAATTTGAAAAATATGTAAAAAACTAATTTGTAGCAAATTGAATGTAATTTTTGTAATGCCCCAGCATGAAACCCTAGAGGACAACACACTAAAACACCTAGATACAAAACATTTTTTTTTTTGAAGTGCAACATATTAAAGATTGCAGATTTACAATAACTTGCATTCTAACCTAAGTCCTCTAATGTTCCATGACCACACTACTAGAATCCCATTCACTAAACTAGCAATAATTGTAATTCATCACATTAAACAAATTATATCTAACTATATGAATTGAATTTAATCCATCACATATAAATGATCAACCAATATGAAATAAGCATAACATGCCATCAATAGATACCATTCAGAATCAATTTCATTAACTAATATAAACAAGGTACATCATTTACATTATCCATTATAAGTGAGAGTTTACAATTAATTACAACATTACATCATTACATTAGTGTTTCCTTGAGTAAGAGAGGAGAGTACAACATAATTACATTACATGATATAACTAATGTATAGTACATGAAAGATAGTCCACATGAACTAGAACAATTACAAAAGTCCACATCACTAGGAGTAGTTGCCACACGAATGATCAACAACAGGGAAACCCAATGGAGTACAAGGCACATTCCACCCAACCATGTGGAACCCAAAGGTCCACCCCTCGTGCTAGGAGATAACACCTGGTCCCACAACAACAACAAGATGACTACAAATAAACATAACAAGGCTAAACAGAGGACAAATGCCATTACAACAACACATCAAAAAAGTACATATATTACTTCTATAGGACATAACATACCAAGGGAGAGAACAAACAAGTGAATACTAGTATGTAGAGGGAAGAGTGTCATCTCATTTTCCTGGCATGGGTTATCTTGACAGTCTCTCACTAGACGCCCACCCCCATCTATGGTTATCCTGACAGCCTCTCTCTAGGCATCGGACCCATAGGGTGACACATGCATAACCTATCTTCCTTTTGTGAGGACAAGGAATTTGGTCTTGCCAACCAAGCCTTCTCAACCCATCCTTAGCCTAAACGAGCCCTATAGGCATGGAAAAGGCATTCACTTATCTTGATTAATGTGTAGACTACCCAACACCCTAATTCATTTTAAGTTATCACTGAGTTAAGAAACTCTCACATGGGTTATCCTGGAACCACTTTGTGCGTTAGCCCCCATTGAGAGTCACTCCCCTTTCTAGCAGCTAGGAGACCCAATAAAATCCGCAGGGTAAAGCCATCATGCACATAAAACAAAAATCACCAAAAGTACTCAATCCAAGTGAGGCATGAACCATCTCGCTCTCAACACAATTGTAATAAGATTAAAAGTGCATGGAAAAGACCCTCATCCACACATCACAAGTACAATATTAACCAATTCAAGAATCAACACAACAATTCAATTGATAACATAATTCCCAGCCTCTATAAGACTCCCAAATCCATTAAACACAAGGAATCCATAGGTACATTACCAATAATACTCCAGTATCCATCAAGCAACCACAATACAAAAGCAACAATTCTACTAATACACTAATTAAAACATCAAATGAATATAAAAGACATCATCACTCATATTTAATACGAAGAAACAAAGTTAATTTTCTCATTTATCTATCTACCAATAATTATTTCAAATTCATTTTTTAAAAGGCAAGCATGTATTTTGTAACATTTAATATGTAAATAACACTGCTATTTGAATACAAATATTAATCATCTAAATATATATATATAAATGTGTGTGTGTATATATCTATATATAATTACTTACATATAGATATATTTATATATATTTATATCTATCCACATATACCATAATTGAATTTCATAAATAAAACATAATGCAAGAAACATATATAGCAAATCCTTTGAATACAAAAATTCATATACATATATATATATATATATATATATATATATATTTGTACATACGTAAATATAAAGGCATAAGGAGAAATCGAATGCCAACTCAATTCTTATCTATCAGTTTATACATATATCTAATGTCAAAGGCATCAACAACAATTTCCATATACAAAATTTGAATGCAAAATTTAATGTTTTCATTTCGAAATAAATGAATTCAATGTATCTGATAACAACATAGCATATAAATATTGAATGCACCTATAACATTTTATGCTTTGGACACCATTCAAAACATAAACATATTGATTTATTGGTGTCAAATGATATCAATATAATTTAGCACACCGCAACTAAAATATTCATTGAATATGACACTTTACCAGGTACGCATATCCCTCCACTCCAGTTTACAACGAATTTATTCTTATATCCTATCTTTAACGATATACAAAGGGAAAGTATCCAGCAAACAAAAAAGCTATCTAACCAAAATTGAAACTTACAGAGCAATACAAAGTGTAGGGAACATTTCACAACAACATCGATCTCCAAAGCCAAAATAGCTATCCCAAATAAATTTGAATACCAAGATGTGATATGCCATGGGCGATATCAAGGGAGGTGACATGAAATTAGAATAGACCAAAATATAAAATATTGCATAGTCACAAGTCTGAGGTTCACCATGGCAACATGGCCATAGAGGATATGAACTGGTGCCATGAGGTTTAAGGTTAGGAATAGAGAATTCTGCCACATGGAATATGGGACACAGTACTGTCGTTAAACTCATAACCTAGAAAGACCAAAATTGTACTCTACAAATTAAGGTAGAATGCCATGGTAGGGACAAAATTAATATTAACAAGGAAAGTAATATGGTTTGCAACAGATTGGAAGCAAAAAATATCATGAGCCAAGAATGAAGGAGAACAAAGATTGCATCAAATATGAAATTGGAGGATTATCATATATTACAGTGGAGGCATTAAGATAAATTACAATCCAATTTAGGAAATTACAGAGCAAGAAATTAAATAAATAGAATACTCTTGAAGAGAATTGAAGTTTCAATAACTAAATGAAATTTATAGAATAAGCACCATTCGATTTCCAAGAAAGGCTTTGCAATTTCCTGGACCATGCTTTTTGAAAAATTGCTCACTCAGTAATTAACAAGAATTTGTTTTGTTTTCATCCAGAACAAACATTCATTATTTGTTTCTAAACAAACATTAAAATTGAGGAGAAATTATGGAACCTGGTTTAAATCGAGTGACAGCTGAAAATTCGATGCCAAGCTTTGATTTCTCAAGATTGCAGCTCTAGTCACTTCAAATTCCCCAACAATTTCTATAGGAAATTTTGTTCCTATAGTGAAACTCTCCAAGGACAAGAACAAGAAAGTACTCATAGAACAAAGAAAGCAAGGTTCATTTTTCTGATAATGATAAAAGCCCCTTTCTTTAAGCAATTTAACTAATTTATTCTCCACTCCACAATCCGTTGCTTGCATGCAACATTTCTTTAATTTCATTATTTTATTTTATTTCCCACTATTGTCAACTACTTCATTCTTTTTTTTAATAATTTAATCATACCTTAATAATTGCACATAATAAATCAATAGTTAAAATATTTAATTTATTGATTTTAACTCACCTTTTAATTCTATTTGTATCATACTTTAACTAATATATTTACTTTTATATTTCTTTATTAAATCATAATTTAATTTATTTAAACCAAATATAAGCATTAATTAGTATTTTATTTTATTAGAACCATAATCATATAAAACCGTCTATTTAATTATCAATGATGCCCTTATAAACTTCATTAATCTTTATTTTAATGTAATAATTAATCAAAGCACAAATCCAACAAATAACTCAACTACACAAAATACCAAATAGTACCTGACCTCACAATGAAACAGAAGGAAATACAACAGCATCGACAAACCAACTCGAACTAACCACACAGGCAGGGTATGGTAAACAGATACTCATCCTCATCAAGGATGATGGCTCAACATAAGGGACTAGATGCTATCTCCATTTCAACAGCCTCCATTGGGTTTAAGGCATGCTCAAACCTGAAAATTTAGGTGGAGTTGATGCTTGGTACCTGCAACCTACAACAAACCACTCTGTCAAGCATGTACATAGTCAAACAGTCAAACACACTGTGAGAGGAAAGTCGCACCGTTGCAGGGCACTCACAAGTGAGTGATGCGACACTGTTCCTCTTCACCAAAATACATCAGTGCACAATAAAAAATTACTAATAACATGATAAGAACATACATCCGATAATCACATAATACTCATAGCAATAATAACCAACACCATCAATTAAACCATAAACTAGTCATGACATATATATAAACATCAGTGATTAAAGCAACATCAACTATCATAATAGTAATGAATCCAACATTGAGCAATGTATCATAATGTCCAAATACAATGAATGATTGTCAGTGATAGAAAGAAAACTGAGGGGCACTACAATTTCTAAGGTACTAGTCCTTCTTTTGAAAGAAGTACATCACTTTTGTGAAAATTTGAAATTTCAATGCAATAGTACTAAATTTTCAGGAAAAAATAAACAATAGGTGTATGTCTGACCAACCTAAGTAAAAGAATTTAAAATAATATAATTTTTTGAAACTTAAAATATAAGTAAAGGACACTTGCCCAGATGTGCCACTTTTTTTGTAATTTTTTTGCAAGTAAATAATTAGTTATGAATTTTTTATTAGATTTTTTTTAAAATATTAAAAACTTGTTTATCTTACCACCATAACTTGGTAAAAAAATTATGAAATTCAATTAGTTTTTTTATCCTATAGTATGGGAAGCATAGAATGTGTTCAATCTTTCAGATTCAAAAATGTGAAATTGTTTAAAAATTATAGATGTTTTTCAATCAGCCTATCAATCAGGAATTTAGTCATAATGCATGTATAAAACCAATAATAATTATTGTGATCATAGACATAGTATAAGCTAAATACACCAGATCCATACAATTTTGAGAAATTTTTAACTACCTAATCCATGATCCCAATGAGATGTTTGAAAGCTTCAAAAACCAAGAAAACCATTAAACTAAGCATGAAATAAACATGAAAGCATAAAAGAAACCTAATCTAGAACTCGAAACGTTATCCCATTAGGGAGTGGTGTTGTATTGATATGGAATGATGACCCTTTCCCAATCCCTTGGATAAAATAAACATTTAATCGAACTCCATTGTTGAAAACTAAGCTAAAATTGATAAAAATATGTTGTGTTGGTGAAAGAGATAAAAAAACTTGATAATGGATGCAAGGATGAATAAAGATAGTATTCAAACAAGCAACATAACTTTTCTTTGATGGAAGTGGATCCATTTCTCTCAAAATTTAAAACCAAGTTTTAATTGTGTAAGTTGAGTGAAATAGACTTTTCATTAAATAATTAGTTTATTTAATGAAAAGGGGATGTAAATGACATTTAATTAAATGATTTATATTATTTAATTAAATGAGAAGAGATAGGGGGTTTAATTAAATAATTTTCATTATTCAATTAAACTAGGGGTAAGTGCATGGATCTGTGACACAATTTTGGCTCTTAAGATGCCACTTTTTTTTTGAAATCAGCAAAATCTGATTTGCATGAGAAAATGAAGATAGTTACACTCAAAATTTGAAGATGCAGCAAGAACAAAAGTTGAAGTACTTTGAGTGTAGTTTCTAAGCTACTAATTTTTTAAAAAATTAATGAAGATTAAGGGTCTCAAAAAGGGGGGGAAAAATAGGTCCTTTTTTATAAAAACAAAACAGCATAACACCTAAGGGCTCCCCCCTTTTTGATTAACTTTTTTTTAGAATTTCAAAATCCCAATGGTGAGAAATTAGCTAACACCATGTAGTTTATCCTCGTTCTTTCGGATAATTTTTTTAATTAATATATAATATTTTATGAATTTTCAAAGTGGACACATCTTGAAAAGATGAAATTTGAACGTGGTCCCCCCTAAATTTTTTGAAAATTGATCGAAAATTGATTTTTTTTTCATCATGTGTAGAATGGAGTCTAGTTTCAAAAAATGTAATTTGTTTCATGTTTCGATGAACAAGTAAAAATCTATCCTAAAACTAGCACATGTTGGTTTTTGACCAAAAATAGAGGCATGTACAATAGAAGCCATGGATCGAAACCTTAACTAAATCAAAATAAAAAAATAATTATATATTTAGATAGCTAAGAGAGAGGTTAATGCTATCATGGTTTTTTTTATAAACTTGCATTGAAAGATGTGCAAATGAGATGGGGAGCACAAACGATAATATTAGGAAATTTGGCAAATCCTATCAATTAACACTCCCAAAGCAGGTCATTTGGTGAGCGCCAAATTTGGCACTCACCAAATGACGTGCTTTGAACAAAACTTGAATTTCCCCTCTCTTTGGTTGACAACTTTGATAATGCTTAGAGTGCACAATTTATGATCATTGATGGATAGTTG
>VDFB02045198.1:0-23422 GCA_007258455.2 Sequoia sempervirens | reverse complement strand
TTTGTTGATATTCTGTCAAATGATTGACAACTTGTTGTCGACGTTCATCAAGTAGCTCTAATTCTTGAAGTCTAGAGATCCTATAATCCTCATCTGAAATGAGTCCCTTAATTGAAACTCAAAGGGATGGAATTTCTACCTCGATAGGTAATATGGCTTCTGATCCATAAACAAGAGCATATGGCATAGCTCCTGTTGGTGTTCTGATGCTAGTCCTGTAAGCCCAAAGAGCAGGGTTAATCTGAACGTGCCAATCACGCCCTACCTCATTTACAGTCTTCTTAAGAATCTTTAGGATTGTTTTGTTTGAAGCTTCTGCTTGTCCATTACCTTGAGGGTAATACGGGGTTGAAAAGTGATGTTGGATGTGGAACTTTTCACACAGCTCTTGAACGTCTTGGTTCTTGAAAGGCCTGCCATTATCTGTGATGATTGACTGGGGTATCCCATATCTACAAATGAGATAATTAAGTATGAAATATGATATTTGCTTCCTAGTGATTGTGGTTAAGGGAACTGCCTCCACCCATTTTGTAAAATATTCTATTGTGGTGATAATGAAAATATGTCCATTAGATGAAGATAGGTTAATTTTCCCTACCAAGTCCAATCCCCACTGACAGAAAGGCCATGTAGTTGTGAAAGGATGGAGCTCCTGTGCTGGTGCATGTATAAGATTGCCATGAATCTGACATTTTTGACATCTCTTGACAAACTTATAAGATTCTTGCTCCATGTGTGGCCAGTAATACCCCAAATGAAGGAGTTTCTTGGCTAAAGATAATCCGCTTGAATGTGTGCCACAAATTCCTTCATGGACCTCATATAAAGCAGAAGTAGATTCGTTATGTTCTAAACAACGCAAAAGAGTACCATCTAGGCCTCGACGGTAAAGGGTGTCAGCAATAATGGTATGTTTGGCGGATTGGCATATGAAGTTGCACTTTTGGTTGCGAGAAAGATCTGGTTGTAAGATATTATCTTTTAGATAAGTATAAACATCTCCATAAATGGAAGATTGGGAACTATCCAAAAGGCTTATGGTTTGGATTTGGAATTTTTATGCGATGCGTGATTTGACACTTGTTCCATAATAACCCATAAAGATCTTGCATTTTTGGTATTTGTATGAGATGCCATTGCGTCCATGGCATCTCGAGCATTTTATTCCTTCTCGATCTCAGATTCCGCCAAATCTGATATCTATGGAAGGTTTCAGATCATCTACCAAATTTCGTATAAAATCGCTGTGTCATCCTTAGTTTGGTAACTGTTGACCTCGAGCAGATGATTAACTGAGAGTCTCCATACACCTGCAGTTCTGTGATTTTCCAATCAATAGCCACTTTAATTCCAAGGATCAAAGCTTCATATTCTGCCACATTGTTAGTGCAACAGAAGGTAAGCCTGTAAGATCGTGGAATCGTGTGCCCAAGAGGTGTGACAAATAAAATTCCTGCCCCTAATCCATGTTGTGTGTAGGATCCATCAAAGTAGAGTTGCCATGGTTGTGTTGTAACGTTGAGGAAATCCGCACCAGGAAATTCCATGGTCATAGGATAACTGTCTGACAATGGAGCTTCTGCTAATTGGTCAGCGATGACTTGTCCTTTGATAGCTCATCTTTCAACATACTGAATGTCAAACTCATTGAGGAGCATGACCCACTTTGCCAACCTTCCTGTTAAAGCTGCTTTGCTCAGTAAATACTTGAGGGGATCAATTTTTGCAACGAGCTTGATAGTGTGAGTGAGCATATAGTGTCACAATTTTTGTGTTGCAAATACTACTGCTAAGCATGATTTTTCAATGAAGGTGTAGTTTACTTCATGTCCATTGAGTGTCCTGCTGATATAGTATATTGCCTGTTCCTTTCCTTCTTTATCCTCTTGTGCTAGCAAGGCTCCTAAAGAGATATCTGTTGTTGCGATATATAGAAAAAATGGCTTGTCTTCACTGGGTGGCACCAAGATTGGTGGTGTCATCAAATAATGCTTGATTTGATTGAAAGTACTCTCACACTGTTCATCCCATTTAAAAGACACATTTTTATGCAAAAGATGGTTGAATGGATGATACCAATCTGCTAGTTGAGAGATGAATCTTCTGATGGACTGTAGTCGGCCTTGTAGAGATCTTAATGTATTGATATTCTTAGGAGGTGGCATTTCCACAATGGCTTTAACTTTTGCTAGATCTACTTCAATTCCTTTTGTAGAAACTATGTATCCAAGGAGTTTTGCTAATGTTACTCCAAAGGAACATTTCTTAGGATTTAATCTGACTTTGAATTTCTCCAACCTGTCAAATATTTTGGCCAGTATCTCTAGATGTCCTTCCCTGGTGTGAGACTTGGCTAAGATATCGTCCACATAGTCCTCCATGAAGGTGTGCATCATGTCATGGAAGATTGTTGTCATAGCTCGTTGGTATGTAGCTCATGCATTCTTTAACCCAAAAGGCATGATGTTCCAGTAAAAGGTGCCCCATGGACATGTAAATGTTGTCTTTTCTTGGTCTTCAGGAGCTATTTTGATTTGATTGTATCCTGAAAATCCATCCATGAGTGATAGCATTTGATGGCCAACTGTTAGATCTAAAATCATGTCTATGTTTGGAAAAGGAAAATCATCCTTTGGACATGCTCTATTTAAATCCTAAAAATCAGTACATATTCTGATGGTGTGATCTGGCTTTGAAACAGGTACAATGTTGGATATCCATTCAGCATAATCAATAGATCTGATAAATCCAGTATCTAGTAGTTTCTTCAAATCATTTTTTACTAATAATGCAACATGTGGATGCATTTTTCTCAGTTTCTATTTTACTAGTTTAGTGCCAGCTGGTAAGGATAAGTGATGCATAATGAGATCTGTGTCTAAGCCTGGCATGTCAGAGTATGACCAAGCAAAATTGATGCATTGTTCTTCAAATAATTTGATAAAATTTGGCTTTTCTGTATCTGTCATGGATGCTGCCAGGTGTAGTATTCTTACTTTCTCTGCTATGCCAATATCAATAGACTATGTGGGTTCTATCAACACTGATGATCTTTCATGGTAATGTTGTGGGAGGATGTCAAGCCTTTCATCCTTTGGTGCCTCAATGAGGTTTTCACCATTGGATGCGTTCTTTGTTTTTACTATTTTAGGATCAAATACTTCCATAGAATGGTTTTCACCATTAGATCCATTATTTATTTCCATACTTTTGCAACTGAAAGGCTTGGCACCCTCCTGCCTAAAAGAATCATTAAAAGAAGTATTGGTAGAACAAGTATCAGATTCTTCACAACAAAGATAGTTAATAATAGCGGAGTCATTTTCAAAAATAGGGAGATTGATGGGGTGTTGGGGTTCCCACTCGATAAGCTCGGGATGTAGTAAAGGCAATGAATCATTAGATGGGTTGAGGTTAGCGATTGTGAAAGCTCGGATGGAAATTTCATCTAGGTTGTTAGTGGTTATGTCAAGGCCTACGAAGGTATTTTCTTCTGCATCATTTATCTCAATCGATGTCCGTTCATCTTCACTTGAGTCATCAAAATTTTGTGTTTCAAAGACAATAGGATTAAAACTCAAGCTTTGACCCTCCTCACGTTTGGGGGTATACTTTTTGATAACATCAATCTGAATATCTTCATAGGAAACATCTGATAAGTTTTCCCACTCATATTCATTTGAATCTGTTTCAGAATTATCTCTTATTTGAAGAATACGCTCCATAGTTTTATTGGTGAGTTCTGCTCTTGCTTCTTCTGTGTATCCTAGTCCAGCTCTACCATTTTGCTGAATTGTGAGAACTTGGATTGGTTCTGTTATACTTTGTTCCCATCGTTCAAGAGGTCCTTGTTCTACTGCATATCCTAGTCCATTTTTATCTTTATGTTGGAGTGTGAGAGGCTGGATTGGTTCTGTTATGCCTTGTTTCCTTAACCCAAGAGGTCCCTGTCCTGAATATCCCATATTCTCTAGAATAGTTTTTCCCTTTCCATATTGATTTGTTTCTATGATATTACTCGTGGAAGTGGAAGCTTCCTCATCCCTATAAAGCCAATTTAGAATAGCCTTATCTTTTGATTCTTCATCTAAGTTCCCTGCTTTTACAAATCTACCATCTAATGCCGTTGTAGATTGTGCTGAATTTTGGGTGATTGTAGATGGCTGTCCATACGTTTGTAAGGAGGGTAACATCTGTGATAGATGGAAAGAGTGTCCAACACCATATTCACTTATTCCTTTGTCACTTATCTGTACTTTTTCGGTGAATTGATGTGAGAGTGAAGCTAATTTTTCTTCAACATTTGAAGGGTTAGATTGTGCCACCCTGATCTCTTGTGATTTTTGTTGTTTTGGAAGCCACTTTGATGTGAAGCTTTTTTGTTTCTTGCTATTAGATGAATCTGATGTGCTAACTTCTCGATTGTTAGGTATTAATGTATCTTGAGATGTTTTCAATGTATGACAAGCTTGGGTGTCATTATAGTCTGCTGTGATTGTTACCTCCTGTCTATTGACGGGAAATTTCAGGCATTGATGATAGGTGGAAGGTACTGCTTGCATATCATGAATCCAAGGGCATCCCAACAGTATGTTGTATGTCAGTTCCCTATCTAAGACTTGGCAAACCACTTTTTGGACAATAGGTCCCACTTGAATGGGTAATATGATCAACCCTTTAGAGGACCTTTCTTCCTCATCATATGCTTTGATTGTGATTTTTCTTCTTGTATCAATGGCTTCATTTGAGTATCCTAGTGCACAAATCAGCTTTAAGGTACAAATATTTAAACCAGCCCCTCCATCTATCAGGACACGCTTTACACGGTGTTTATGGATGAGGACTTCAATGTGAAGGGAGGAATTATGTGGATGGGTGAGTGATACATCATCATGTTCAGAAAATGAAAGGCAATGAGGTGCAGATAGATGTCCCACCATAGCTTGGAATTGACATACATCCAAATTGTTAGGTATCGTGGTTAATACAAGAGCTTGCTCAAGAACCTCTTTGTGTGATGGGGAAATCTTTAGAAGTTCCAAGATGGATATTTTTGCTGGTATTTTCTGTAATTGGTCAATGAGATTATATTGATTAGAGGGAGGATCCACAGATGGGGACATAATGATGCTCCTCCTTTCAATATAACTTTGGATTGTGCCTTTGTTGTGGCATTAACCTGTTGGTACTCTTGTTTCTTTGAGTGCGATTACGTTTAATTTGGTTTTCAGATTTTCTCATATGTTGTACCAAATTCAGATGTAATGTCATTGTTCCGATTGATTTGATTACATAACTCCTCATCCTCTTTGGCAACAGAAAAACAAAGGATTGTTGTGTCATAAACATAATCGAAATTCTTACCTTTGGTGTTTGCGGAAGAGGATTCTCCCTTCTGATAATTGGGTAGAGGATTTTTGAATGTTGTATGATCTTTGTTTGTTTGGTGCCCCTCTACAAATACTTTCTTTTGATCTATGAGGTCTTGTACCGGATGTTTTAACTACCAACAATTTTCAGTCATGTGGCCTTTATTCTGATGGTAGTGACAGTAATGCAAGTCATTCCACCATGATGGTTTGACTTGAGGGTCCCAATTTCTAGCCTCTTGTACTTGAATGAGTTTTTCGTCTAAAATTTCTTTGAGGACTGATTCCAATGATTGTCCTAATGGCGTGAATTTTTGTTTATTGGATGGTCGTTGGAATGATTGGGTTTTTGTTTCTCCACTGTTTTGATTATTTCCTTGATCACTACTTTGTTTGACATTAAGACCATTGTTTTGTTTTTTTGTAGTGGTTGGCATCAAGGTGAATATTGGTTTAGATGTGTGTGTATCGATCATGGTATCAGTATTCTTATTCTTTTTCCAAAATCTTGGCTTTTTGTTATTGTTGTTAGAGGAATTATTATTGTTTGAACCTTCAATGAAGTGCTTGATTGTTCCTCTTTTGATTAGAGCCTCTTCGATTTTGAGCCCCTTTTCGATAACTTGTTCAAATGTAGATGGAAATTGTAAGTCCAATCTGTAATTCATGTCATCCACTAAGTTATCAATGAACATCTCTATCTTCTCCTCTTCAGGAATAGATCTAGGGTATTTAGCAAATAGCCTTCTCCATCATTGGAGAAAGGAAAGAAACTTTTCACCCTTTTCTTGTTTGGTGTTGTAGAGTTCTTTTAAGGTCACCCCATGTTGGATGTTGAATGAGAAGTGCGTTATGAACCTATTGATTAGTTCTTCAAAAGATTGGATCCCAGGTTCCATTTTAGAAGACCACACCATGCAAGTGTTTCCTAAGCTTCTTGGAAATAATCGTAGTAAGTAAGAGTCCTCGTGTACGAACTCTATGCTCATGGCTCAAAATTCCCATACGTGATCAAATGGATCGGTTCTTCCATTGTATTTGTTGTACGTCGGGTATTCACAATATCGTGGAAATGGTATCATGTTAATGCTTGGGTTGAATGGATAAGGGCAAATGTCTTGTAAGGAATATCTTTTTGTTGGCCCTTGTTGGATATTTTGGAACTATAATTGTAATTGTTGGATTTGTTTTGTCAAAGCATCTATTTGATTTGGATTTTCCATACTAGTTGTCTGGGGTGTGGTTGTTTCCTTGAGTTGATTGAAATCAAAGTCTTTGGGAAGCTTAGCACCTTTGTCAGCTAATAGTAGAAGATACTTTTCCATATCTTGCTATAGCATCTTTTCCATAAATTTATGGAAATGAGGGTCTTGTTGAACTTTCTTGATTTCTTCTGCAGTTATTTCTTTCTCTTGTGAATTAGTGAGAGGATCAGTGTTGCTATATCGTCCCCAAGGGTTTTCTTCAGCCATGGCTGCTATTATTTCATTTTCTTCTTCTTGTTGTCTTTGATATGCTGCTCGTGTGAAAATAGGCATACAAACATTTAAAGTTTTACTCTAGACTTTGATCTTGGATTTTTGATTGGATAAGTGTCAAGGTTTTTTTGATTTAAAATCTGATTTAGTTGTGTCTAGTTTTGTGATGGAAGGATGATAAAAATCCTTGATAGGGAAAATTTGACACAAAAAATCTCAGATTTAGTGATAAGGACACTTTGCAAGATGTTTCAAGACCTAGGCATAATAGTAAAGTTTTCTTTTTGTATGATTCAAGTGTTTTGGACTATGGAAAAAATGTTTTGGACTGATGAAAACCTTGTTTCTGACATGGGAAAACTGATAAACTGTCTTACTAACTCTCTATTTTTTTTTTCTAACTTTCCGGAGCGCTAAAACAGAGACACGAACTGCTAAAACAGAGCTGGTGTGCGTTATAACAGAGGAGTGATGTGCTAGAATAGGGACCCAAAGTGCTAAAACAGAGCAGTGACGCGCTATAACAGAGCAGTGATGTGCTATAACAGAGACCCAAAGGGCTAAAATAGACCAGTGACGAGCTATAACAGAGACCCAAAGCACTAAAATAGAGCAGGGACGCGCTAGAACAGAGACCCAAAGCACTAAAATAGATCAGTGACGCGCTATAACAGAACCATGAGGTGCTAAGATAGAAAACTATCTTATTCTATGAAACTCACTTGGTTTGGTATCGTATTGTATGGCTGGTTGTGGGATGTATTTTGGATGAATTCTTTGACTATGATTGTGGTGTTGCCTAAGAGCCCTTCTTTGATAAAATGCTTGTGAATCTAAGGGAGCTACAGCATAGTCATCCGTATAACCTCTAGAGAAATCGTGATACCTATGAATAAAAGTCCTATGTTGGAGTAGAACTTTCCTGCTTTGATATAAAAATCATTGCTTTCTTAGAAGTTGTTTGTATGTAAGTGTTTTCTTTGGCTTTCTGATTCATTTGACAAGAGATTTCTTGACAAATTTGGTGGATATCCAATCTCGAATCATGAGAATTTCACAAGTGTTTTGATTTTGAAGATTTTTGTGATGATCTTATCTGAATTTAATGAGAGAAAACACAACAAGCAAGAATAGAATGGTTGACTTTAAAATCCTAGAATCTAAATAGATAGTGTATGTTCTTAAGAATCAAGCATGATTCTTCTTGATTTTCACTGGTTTATAATAGATAAGACACTTTAGATAGACTCACTCCTAGAGACAAAAGGTCATTGTTATATATTCGAACAGCCCACAGCTTGAAATTGCGTCGACTCACACAGCCATGTCACCCCCTAGAGGGCACCCATGTTTTTGTCTTTTCCAGGTGCATACTCAGAGTGACGGAAGTGGATACCGGATCCCCTAAGCAAACAGTCCTTGGCAATTATATGGTGAGTGCTTGAGGGTAGATTCTTCCCCTCACTTCACAATCAAATGGTGCGTATTACAATGTTTAGAACCAACAGCCGCGTTTCTATTTCTAGGTTCTAGATAGGTTTCCGTCGTGAGCGCAAATGGATAACTCCTCGAAAGAGCATCTCCCAATCTTTAGAACAAAGATTTTGGGATGGTTATCCTCAAGACACTTCCATGGAAAGAGGGTTTCCCCAAATTACATAAATTTAAGTAGTTGGAATACCATGGCTTTTGGTTGTCCCCACTCAGGTCATTCCTGTAGGGTGAGTACTTTTTTCCCACTACGGCAGGCTTGTCTAAAGGTTTTAAAAAGCTTTAAAAATGCGTAAAAAAAAGTGAGTCTAGTATTCTGATGCACCCAGTGAAGGGGAGAGCATAAATCTATCGCCCAATCACAGCAAAGAAGTTTGTTCACTTTTAAAACCCAAATGACAAATTAGCTAATCTATATGGAGATATTGCTCCATAAAAGCATGATGTTCAATTTTAATCCCACAAGAAATTATGAAGTTTCTATCCTAGGATTGATCAATTTTTATCCATTTGCTATCCTAGGATTGGTAAATTTTAATCCATTTTCCATCCTAGGATTGATAAATTTTAACCAAAAATAGACAAAAACAAAATCTAGCTGCGTATGCATCGGATCTAGATTAAAAAAAAATGATTTTAAAGACAAAGAGTCAAGGCATTGAAATAGTAGATCGACGCGCTGAAACAGTGATATGGCGCGCTAAAACAATTGAGCGACATGCTACAATAGAAGACCGGCGTGCTAAAATAGACCACCAATGTGCTAAAACAGATGATGGGCGCGCTAGAACAGACCACCAGAGCGCTACACAATCCAGCTGGCGCGCTATAAAAAGTCACGGTTCTGCGAAAACTATCACGCCGATACCTGTAAGACACTTTTCACAAAAATTATGCAGAATATGGGGTTAGGCCCCACGGTGGGCACCAAATTGTAAGCATAGGAATGAGTTAAACCATCTAAACATGCTTGTACACTTCTAAATAAGACATTGCATCTAAGATTTAAGAAATTTAAACTAATTTAAACTAAAAATCTTTAGAAATCTGTCCTATTGCTCTCTAACTCTAAAGATCTCTCTAATCTACTTTTCTCTCAGATTTTAGAAGCTAATTAGACCATTGAAATGAAACTTCTAGAAAACAAGAATTCAAATTAATTCTACTCCTATATGATTAAGTAATTAAAACTACTATAATGGCTGCCATGATCGCAAATGCCTAATGCCAGATGAATTATTTAATGGATGTTGGATGAATGCCTAATGCTTCAATGTCGATGAATGCCTCGATGCTTGGATGAATGTTGAATGCTTGAAAACCTGCAAGAGTAAGATTGCACACTTGGGATCCATCAGAGCCAAAGACCAGATTTATAGCTTCTTTAATGCAACACATTTGCACAGGATACGGATAAGAGGTCGATCCAATTTGGAGAATCGAATGGCATGGGATGAGAAGATGGAGCCGACAGGAGGATTGTTTCTCCTCATGAAAACACCAGGCAAGATGAGAGGGAAGGTGGTTGGAAGAGGATTGAGAGGACTTCCTACAAGTTTTTCCCCGAAGCTCTTCCTGTGAATGATAGTAGAATTAATTAGATTTTGAAAATTTAATTTTATTGGTGAGTGATAAAAGGAATATGATTTATGCATAAATTTAAATAATTTTGATTTATTTAAATTTAGCAAAAGAGGATTGAATAATTTAATAAATCAAACTATAGGGTTTGTTTATTAAATTAAAACAAAAGGAAAATGATAATTAAATAAAAGATTTTAAGATATCTTTATTTAATTAAGAAGAAATGTGATGAGGTAATTAAATAACACAAATTATTTAAGTAGTGTATTTAATTTTAAGATAGAAGTATAAAAGAAGTAATAATAATAATAATTAAATAAAACAAAGTTTTTTAATTTTGTTAATTTTGTTTATTTAATTAAGAGAGAAATAATATGATAAAAATGATAATAATTAAATAAAACAAAGATTTTAATTTTGTTTATTTAATTAAGAAAGAAGTAATATGATGAACTTAATATAAATAAATATTTCTATTTATTTACTAAGTAGATGAATTTAAGATTAATTAATCAAATAAGTCATATTTAATTAATTAGATTCTCTAGACCATTTTTAGGTGTCTATAGTTTCATGTAAAATTTGACAACATTATCAAGATAAGTTCTACTCAAGTAGTAACGGATCTTCCTAGGTTAGTAAAGCTTGCTAATGTAATCTTCCAAGAGTGTCTAATGGGTAAACAAACTAGAGTCTCCTTTTGGAGCAAACAGTTTCATTCAAATAATGTGTTCGAACTGCTACATACTAATCTTTGTGGTCCCTCTAGAGTTAAAAGTATTCATGGAGAAAGGTATTTTATGTTGGTCATTGATGATTACTCTAGAATGATTTGGGTTTCCTTTTTGAGAGAAAAATGTGAAGCATTAGATAAGTTCAAAAGTTTTGAGGCTATGGCAGAAAATGAAAAAGGTTTGAAAATCAAATGCCTAAGATTTGACAGAGGTGCTGAATTCATTTCAAAGGAGTTCAACTCTTATTGTGAAGAGCATGGAATTAAAAGATAGTTATCTGCCCCCCAAACCCCTCAATAGAATGGAGTCATAGAAAGAAAGACTAGAACAATTCTGAATGTTGTGAGAACAATGATGATGGAAGGAAATGTGTCTCAGATGTATTGGAGTGAAGCGGTAAGCACTGTTGTGTATACCTTGAATTAGGTGAATGTGAATGGTAATTATGGTAAGACCCCTTATGAATTATGGTTTGGTCACAAGCCTACTATTAAGTACTTCAAGATCTTTGGAAGAAAATTTTATATCAGGAGAGATGATGATATAGGAAAATTTGATGCTAGAAGTGATGAAGGGATCTTCCTAGGTTACTCAACAAAGACCAATGCATATAGATGCTATAACAAAAGATTGAGAAAGATTGTTGAGAGTGCAAATGTCAGAGTTGATGAGGACTCTGTTAAGTCATCCAAATGATGCAACTTTGATTCAGATGAAGACAACGCAAATCAAGGGAAGAACAATCAAACATCAAATCTACTTTAGATTATTCCATATGTTCCAGTGAAGATACCACAAGTTTTTTCAGCAAATCAATTCAGTCAGGAAGCACAGACAAGTGTATAGAAGAAAGTTAAGAAGACACAAAATTTTGATAAAGTGCCAAGACTCCAAGGTATGTAAAGCTAAATCATTCTGAAAGTAAAATCATAGGAGATAAAAGAAAAGGAGTGTAAACTAGAAGAAAAAATGTAGAAGAATATTGTCTTATTTCCAAGATTGAACCTAAGAATGTCATTGAAGCCTTTCAAGATGAACACTGGTTGGAAGCTATGAAGGAAGAGCTAGCATAGGTTGAAAATAATGAGACATGGACATTGGTTCCTAGGCCCAAAGACAAGAATGTGATTGGTACTAAGTGGGTATTTAGAAACAAGCTAAATGAGGAAGGTGAAGTGGTCCAGAATAAGGCAAGACTGGTATGTAAAGGGTACTCTCAAATGGAAGGTATTGACTTGGAAGAAACCTTTGCCCTTGTTGCTAGAATTTAAGCATTAAGATTATTTCTTACTTATGTTGCTTATAAGAACTATAAATTCTATCAAATGGATGTAAAGTCTTCTTTTCTGAATGGGGAACTAGAAGAAGAACTATACATTGAATAGTCAGATGGATTTCAGCTAATAGATAAGAAAAATATGGTTTGCAAATTGAAGAAAGCTCTATATGGACTCAAACAAGCCCCCAGAGCCTAGTATGCCAAATTGGACAAATATCTATTGAGGCTTGGATTCACTAAATGTACTACTGATAGTAACTTATACTTCAAATTAGATCATGATAAGGAGTTAATCATAGAAGACTTTGTTGATGACATCATTTTTGAAGCATATGATAATCTATGCATGAAATTTACTGATGAGATGAAGAGTGAATTTGAGATGAGCATGATTAGTGAAATGAAGTTCTTTTTGGGATTGTAAATTATATAGTTGGACAAAGTGATTTTTATATCTCAGTCCAAATATGTGAAAAAATTGTTGAAGTTTGGAATGGAAGACTCTAAACCTGTTGGTACCCCTATGGTGACTGGATGTAAGTTGACATAGAATGATGGTTCTCCTAAGGCAAATCAAACTAGATATAGGTCAATGATTGGTGGATTTCTCTATTTGACTTAGACTAGACTGAATGTTATGAATGTTGTATGCATGGTTGCTAGATTTCAAGCTGATCCAAAAGAATCACATGTGATTGCTGTTAAAAGAATCTTTAGATATTTGAAAGGAACAATTGACTTTGGACTTTGGTATCCAAAGGATGATGATCTCATTTTGTGTGCATACACTAATGTTGACTAGGCTGGTGATGTGGATGAAAAAAAAAGTACTAGTGGTGGTTCTTTCTTCCTAGGGAAGAAGTTGGTATCCTGGTTAAGTAAAAAGAAAAAAGCAATTTCTCTATCTATTGCTAAAGCATAATATATTGCTACTGCCAATAATTGTACTAAAGTGATATGGATGAAACAGATCTTGAGAGATATTAGAGTAATATATGAAGAGCCTATTGCCATTTACTGTGACAACTCAAGAACAATAAATATATCAAGGAATCTGGTGCTACACTCTAAGAAAAAACATCTATCAATCAAGTTTCACTTTTTGAGGGAAAAAGTGAATGGAAAAGAAGTCAGATTGGAGTATGTGCACCCTAACAAAGAACATATTGTAGATATGTTTACTAAGCCATTGCTGAAGGATAATTTTGAGTATCTCAGAGGAATGATAGGGGTAATTACCCCTCATGACAACAACTAAATCATGCATTTACTTGCATCAATTTATGAGCCTTATTGCTATATTATGATCCAGATTGATGTTTTTGTGGCTGCTACTTAGGGGGAGCAGTCAGATGTGTAGATATGTGGTTCAAAGTGTATGGAAAGGTCATGGTTACCTTTTCCATTGATGTCAAAGGGGGAGAAGAGTAATGTGAAAAATATCTTAGGGGGAGAAGAGAAACATAAAAAATCTTTTCAGAAATGAAGTGCAGAAGAAGTCAATGTGTTGGGTTGATGGTATTTTTCACATCATGTGTTGCCATCAATGCAAAAGGGGGAGATTGTTGGATGCTATGGATGTGTTTCTGATATTTGTTTGTCATTGATGTCAACACTATTAGCATTTGGTGTATTAGTTGTTGTATATGTCAAGGATATTGAGAAAATTGTAAAAAGAAGTGTTTCAGGTTCCCAGTGGAACTGTGCAGGTCATGAAGGCATTTTGTTTTGTACGTAAAATATTACCTGATGTGGATTAAAGGGTTTATTGTTGATTATGTCTAGACCATCTACCGGAAGTTTCAGAGGTCCGTGTGAAGTTCTGTGTGAGTTATGGTCTGATAGTATTTTGCTGGTCTCTGTCAATGTTCCTGAATGAAGATTGTGTGATTCTAGTTATCTCAGTTGTTGCAAATGCTTCTCTGTTGTTTCTTAGCATTCTTAGATGTCTCTAGTTCATTCTCTAGCTTTGTGGTACATCCACATTGATCCGTGTGCTCATGGTTGAATATCTTTTTGTGCATGTTGAATTCTTCTTGTTCTTGGCCAACATGATGGTGGAAGCATGTTGTGGATCTTCGAGGAATAATTAATTAAAGTATTTTTTGTGTTGGGGATATTAATTTGGGTCTCCACTATGTTGTGGCTGACCTTGGTGGATATGCATTAAAAATTTAATTAAAAATCTAGGCTAACATTGCAAATATAATTTATTTTTATTGGCGAAAGAAGATGTGGACTCTCCTGTAGTGGATATTTAAGAGCGATTGTGTGATCAGTGGAAAGTATGCTTCATGTGATCCTATGTGTGTATGTGTAAATATAATTATTGAGTAGAGTGTGAAGAAGATTGTACGAAGTGTGAAGAAGTGTTGAGCTTAATTGGAACAGTAATTAGGCATTAGCAGATGCTATTTTCTCAGTTCAAATTTTGGATGGTTGTAATCTGAATCTTTTTGTAAGATAGTGTGTCTTCCTTTTGTAATTGAGTAGTGAGCTCTAGGCAGTGTGCTTGAATGCATGTGCATTTCCCTTATTGTTTTTCATTATACTTTTAGTAGGGTATAATCTTGTGGACTAATATCCATCGTGGTTTTTCCCCTAATAGGGTTTCTACTTAAAAAATCTTGATGTTATTTGTCTCTTAGATGTGTTAATTACTTATGGTTAGTTGTTCATTCATCAGATCTAATATTAAGGATAAGTTAAGTTAGAATTATTTTAAATTTCTGTGACAACTGATTCACCCCTCCTCTAAGATGTTTGTCCTTGTTTTTCCAACAATCAACCCTCTGCCCTTAACCTTAAATTATCAACCTTCTAACCTCAACCCTCTCTTTCTCTCTCTTTCTCTCTCTCTCTCTATATATATATATATATCTCCCTTTCCCTCCATCTCTCTCTCCCCCCCTTTCCCTCTCTCTCTCACACTCACCCTCCACCTCCTAATTACTCTTGGGTCTATTTGTGCAAAAATTGGATATCTGATTTATAACACCAAATTCTTACCATTCCAATACATTTTATTTTATTTTTCAAATTAGATATAAGATTTTATCTGATATCAAATTTGTGAGCCATAGAAAAACCCCATGTGGGCTGTTTTGGGCATCCCAGAGGACCCTACATTCTATTTGTAGGCTTTGCAGGTGACAAAAGCACAATTTTAGGCATGAAGAGACAAAGATCAACTTTTTGGAGCATCTTCTACTCAAATTTGTTATAAGCAATCATTTTTTTAGCATCTTTTATGAGGTATAATGGGGAGCAACAGTTGTTAGAAGGAAAAATGTAAGAGAAAGATTACAAAAGAAAAAATTGAAGCATATAGATAAAGAAATAGAGGTCATAGGATGAGAAGACAAGGTATGTTAAATATTGGTGAACCTCAGCCCTTTGGTCTTTCAAGTGAAGAGGAAATTGAATATGTTCAAGGTGAAAATGTTGAACATGATATTGAAATTGGGAATGAAAATGTTCAAGATGAAAATGTTGGAATTGAAGATGTTGAACATGATATTGAAATTGGGAATAGAATTATTGAAATTGATATTGAAAATGTTCAAGGTGAAAATGTTGGAATTGAAGATGTTGAACATAATGTTGAACCAAGTGTAAATTATGTTTCACCAGATTACATGAGAAATGAAGAACCTTGTGTGGAAGAAAGACATATTCAAAATTCAAGACCTTCAAGAACCCCTAAATGGTTACTTGAAATTGATGAGAACATTATAAACATTTTTGAAGGAAAGAGGTTAGCGCGAACCATTCAGTTTTGGGCTACACAACTTTTCAACCAATATTTTATCAATAAGACATTGACCGAGCAATGCCAACTTTTTGTACAATTGCTAAAGATGAAAAACATGAGACCTTTGTTAGCCAAATTGAAGATTCATGTGAAAAAGAAGACTGCAAAAATTCTATTATTTTCAATTTTTTTTTAATGCTCTGAAGTCTATTGGAAAAAATAACAAAGAAAAAGATAAGAGAGATGCTCAGAGAGTCATTACAACCACCCTAGTAAGAAATCAATTGAAAAAGGCTCACTTTATGAGACAAACTTGTATTGATTTTGACATAAATAATAATAATTTGGATAAAGCACTTGCAAGAAGAGAAAGAATACCTGATCCTCTTCAAAATGATACATGGGATTTTTCTAGGAGGCTTCCACGTGTTGATAAGAAGCTAACTGATAATGAAAAGTAGGCAATTCAACAATTTTGGCATGATAACTCTAGGGTATCACCCAATGCAAAGGATGTTTTAAAGTTAAGAATTGGCAATCAAGACCATATACCACATCCTAAACATTTCTTGGAATCAAGCCAAACAATGTTCATTTTTTATTGAAACACATCCAAATATGGAAATCTCACAAAAGAATTTTGAAGGTTTGAAGCCATTTTATTGTGTGCCTCTAAAAATTTGTAATACTTGTTGCAAATACCATGTGGAGTTTTCAATGTACCATGAAATATTATGCTATATCTGTTCTACTTTCAATACTAATGAGATGTTGTAGGAGTGTGGTGCAATGCATCTTCCAAAATCATCAAGGAACTTGCTAGATCTATTTTTATGTTCTAGAGATGATGGTTGCCTTTTCTATATAAATGATTGCTTAAATGTGAAGTGCTCACAATGTGGTGGCTTGTCAAAGTTTTTTCAATATTTTCATGAGGGTTCCAAACATAAATTTGGAAAGAAGCTTGTTGAGAAAAAGAGATATGAGATAGTCAAATATACTTTGCAGAGTGGAGGTGAAGGTTTTAGATGTGAGTTGGTTACAAAAGAATGCAGTGTTTCTAATTTTATTTTAGATTTTAAGGACAATATTTTCTACAAGTATGCAAGACATAGCCATAGGTCTCAACGGTTGGATCAACAATTCAGGATGTGTAAAAACTCTTTTTCAATTGGAACTATTATATCAGTGGTTGATTTTGTAGAAAACTACACATTACAACCACAAAATGATGTACAATCTCACTATTACAATTCCATATAGATTGCTATTTTTGTCCACATAGCATTCAAACATGCACCTGATAGTATAGAAGAGGATCAAAAGATAATTAGAGAGTATCATTTTTATATGAGTGATGATTGATCTCACTCGTTCGAGTATGTCGAACATTGTTTCAAGAATTTTTTTGAGTTCTTGCAAGAGCATGATATAGCAGTGGGCTGACATCTCATTGGGTCAGATAACTACACAAGTCAATTCAAGAATGCTCATATGTTTTATTGGTTGAGTAGAATGCATGTAGAGAGGGGTGTACCTCATATTTGGAGTTTTTTTGAAGCTTGGAATGGGAAAGGGGAGCATGATTGAGCAGGTGCATGTGTAAAGAGAGCTCTAGTTAAGTAGCAATTAAATATTTCAAGAGAAAAATTTAGTGATGCACGTGTTTGGTGGTGTTGTCATTAATGTTGTCATTGATGTCAACATAGTTCAATATGTTATAGATTGTACATGTATAGCTGAGATGCTGTTGAGATGTTGTGAGTACATGGAGCTATCTTTATAGTGTTGTAGATGTGTTGGTTTGATAAGTTTCCAAGTAAATTAAAAAAGAAGAGAAGTTAGAGTGATGAAAATGTTTAGAATGTGCTTTGATATGTGCACATTTATCCTGTGTTGATCCTATGCTTGTGTGGATCTAAAGGTTTTATAGTGGTAATATCTCTAGAGTTCTAGCTTCTAGTTGGATGGTACGTGAAAGTTAAGTTCAACGGTATGTGAACTATTCTGGTAGAGTTGGTCTTCTATGGACTGGGGGAAATATTTATGCTCCGCAGTCCTCCACTGCTTTGTTTAAGATCTTGTGGATCTGGAATATGTCTTGTGAATATTTTTTTGTGCTTTGGCAAAGAGGTTTGGAGTTTGGTGACCTGGAAGTCATGTTTCAGTATTTTAGTATGAGTTTATATAGTCTGGATATACTAGTGAAAGGTGTTCAGTGATTGAAGTTTGTTGTTTTGTTGCAAATGTATCTGGAAGATTCTAAGATATATTCTCATGCACAAGGAAGTATGTTGTGGTGTTTTCATGTCATCTTCTTGTTGGGAAGCATGTACATCAATGTTCTTATATGTTTTCATTAGGTTTGGCTGACCTGGTGTTTACACTTCATTCAAAGAATAAAATTTAATTAAGGAAGTATGTGGTTGTTTCAGGATATTATTTTTGATCTTGAAAAATGTTTTTATTGGTCCACTCTCATTCCTTTCCACCATGGGAATGTTGAGTCACCCACCTATTTTGAATTTATGAAATAAGCTATTTGTGGCTGACCTTGGAGAAAGTTTCTAAGGTTAAGGATGGTATCAAAGCAAGTCAAATTGTGAAGAGTTGTATGACAGTGTGATGCAAAGTGACTAAATTGAGCCACAAATCATAAGAGCAGAAGTTTCTACAATAAAAACATTTCTCAAGATCAAAAATAATATCCTAAAGATTTCTACAATCTTGTGAATGTGTGTTAATTTTTGTGGTGGATCTTTTGTATCTATAGGTAGTGAGCCTCCCCGTTGGACAATGATTCCTTTCTGTAGAAAGTGAGCCTTTGTTCTTGGACAGTGAGTCCTCTTTTGGGAAGTGAGCCATTGATAATGAGCCTTTGTATTTAGTTTTATAATCTTTATATTGTGAGCTAATCCTCACCGTGGTTTTTCCCCCATTGTGTTTTCCATGTAAAAATCTAGTGTTCATTGTGTTGATTTACTTTCTGTTATTTGTGTTCCATGCTCTTACTTAATAATAAAATAGTGTGGTTGTGGAATTAATAAGTATTGAAGTTTTAAGTTTGAATTCTATGAAAACTAATTCACCCCCCCTCTCAGTTGTCCTACACCTATTTAACAACATGTTCTATTGTTGATTGGTGTAGTTCAACATTGTCATAGGGAGGGACACTTGATTCAACAGTGCACATATTCTTTTTGTTGACTGAGGAGGGTATAGTGGGAGGTAGATTGGATATTGATACAATCAAAGATTCTTCAAAGATGCATTCATTTGGAAGCTCAGTTGCAAGCACATGGACCATTTGGACATGAGAGTTAGCTTGCTTTTGTCAGAGTTGTATTCAATGCGAGTGGGATCAATGTGAGTCAAGTGAGTGGGTGGATACATGGGTTCCACAATATCTAACTCCTTTATCTCAAACAATATCCATGACAAATGACACAATGGAAAGTTTAGTTGATTATGAGCATCTTTTAGATCTACTACAACCAAGACATGTTTTTGCAGTTGTTGCACTATAGGGGAATGAAGGGAGATCAAACTATTGGTTGGATCGATGTGTGTGGGTAAAGAATAAGCTAACACAATCGATGGAAGATGATGATAGGTTCATGTATCCTATAGGTTTAGTTATGGTTGTAGGAACTTGGTTGCAAACAAACATGATTAGAAAGAATGGCATACCTGCATTTGAAGACTATGAGAAACACAAAACCATTCTCATGTATTCGCACCTTGTTATAGCAACAAATGTTAAGTTGTTGAAGCATCATGCCAAAACAAACAAAATAACTATGGAAACTTAGTAATGTTGATCATGATGCAATATTGGACACTCTTAAGCAAAGAGATAAACCTTTAGGCACACTTGGATAGCATATTCAAGAATGGAAGGTACAATACTTAGGTTCATTATGCTTAAGTTCATTAGTGTTCTTTATTTAATACTGACATTTTGTATACTCTTGCAATGCAAGTGTCTTTAATAGTGATATTTTGTATACACTTGCAATGCACGTGTCTTTACTACTAATATTTTGTATACTCTTGCAATGCTTTTTCATGAGAATTCTTCTCATTTAATGATTGCAACTTGATTGTCCTAAGAAGGTAATATGCACTCTGTCAATGTGATTCACTTCATTGTTAATATGACATTGACTTTTCTTGATGGTTGTCACATATATTGTTCTCCTTGCCTTCTTATGATTAATATGACTATCCTATAATGTGATTAATATGATTATTTTATTGTACTTTTAATCTACCTTGCATGTGTGAAAGGGGACCATACCTAATTAGAATAATATAGATTGGTTATTCTAAGCATCTTTTATAGTTTACATTACCGATTGACCATCATTCAAGTTGTTTAGAATAATACAAATTTGTTAATCCAAGCATCTTTTCTATTGTGACAATATAGATTTATCATTTGAAGTTTATTGTGATATTTCTGACATGATTGATCATGGACCTACTGCAACAATAGCCAACTCTGATCCTTTGGGAGAGTTATGCGAAAAATTACAATAATATAGATTTGTTATTGTAAACATCTTTTATAGTTTGCATTACCATTTCATCATCAATTAGGTCATTTAAATAATATAGATTGGTTATTCTAAGCATCTTTTCTATTGTATGTAGTTTAATTGCTACCTTGATGGTTTTTACAGGTGATTGTCACTCTAGAACATCAACATGCTACTTTTGTGGAAGACTGTGCCGACTATGAAGGAAATGTGTGCTATGTTTCATTCCCCTATTAGGAATTGACTATGTATTAGGTCCATTTGTTGTATGCCTACGTGACATTTTGTAAACCATCTATTTGATAGCAATTATTGAATGATAATATTATGTATATTGTGTACACTTTACATGCATTCAAGTGTATACTTTACAACTTGTGTGTATACTTTGTCACTTATGAGTATTCCAATGTATACTTTACAACCTAGATATTTTAATGTGTATACTTTGTATTCATGTGTGTAGTTCATGACTTAAGTGTATTTTAGTATTCTAATGCATACTTTATGACCTACATGTTTTAATGTGTATACTTTGTATTCATGTGTGTAGTTCATGACTTAAGTGCATTTGAGTAAATGAATCACTTTTTCACTTACTCACGAGGAACAAAATGAACCCTAAACCCCTTTGCACCTTTATGTCACATTCATCTGACCCCTTTTCCATTGACTAAAAACTCATCACCACAGGAAAATTCCTTAGAGATAAAAAAATAAAGATAGGTTATTGTAGAGGGTCCCAACACAATCCTATAGCCTCAGACAAAGAGTTTGTAAGCATCACAGTTTTTGAGAAATAGCCCATCAAAGATTGCTGCCTTTTAGTACTTTGGACTCTTAAGGGAAATTACCTGTCCAATGTAGCTCATAGTGATTCGACATATTTGGGTGCAAAATAAATCCTTAGCGTAAATGTACCCATCTTGACGTGTTGGAACAATCTGTTTGGTCATACGAGTTGTAGAACAAAAGTTGCATCACTTTGCAACTTTACACTACTTGCATTTGACAACTTTTTCCTCAACTGAAAACTAGTTACCATGGGAAAACACCTTTGATATAGAAAAAAATAAGAGAGGTTATTGCAGAGGTTCCCAACATGATCTCATAGCCTCAGACGAAGAGTTTGTAAGCATCACGATTTCTGAGAAATATCCCTTCAAAGATTTATGCCTTTTAGCATTTTGGACTCTTAAGGGAAATCGTCGATTCAATGTAGGTCAGAGTGATTCAATGTATTTGGGTGCAAAAGAGAACCATCCCTAGCGTAAACGTACCCATTTGAATGCGTTGGAACAGTTTGTTTGGTCATACGAGTTGCAGACTGAAAGTTGCATCACTTTGCAACTTTACACTACTTGCATTTGACAACTTTTTCCTCAACTAAAAACTTGTCACCATGGAAAAAAAACTCTAAGACAAAAAAAAGTGAGAGAGGTTATTGTAAAGGGTCCCAACATGATCCCATAGCTTCAGATGAAGAGTTTGTAAGCATCATAGTTTCCAAGAAATAGCCCTTTAAACATTGCTACCTTTTAGCACTTTGGACTCTTAAGGGAAATTACTGGTCCAATGTAGATCAAAGTGATTTGGAATATTAGGGTGCAAAGGAGGACCATCCATAGCATAAAATTACCCATTCAGATGTGTTGAAATAGTCTGTTTGGTCATACAAGTTACAAAACGAAAGTTGCACCACTTTGCAATTTTACACTACTTGCATTTGACAACTTTTTCCTTAACTGAAAACTCGTCACCATGGGAAAATGCCTCTGAGATAGCAAAAAATGAGAGAGGTTATTGTAGAGGGTTCCAACATGATCCCATAACCTTAGAAGAAAATTCTATATGCATCATGGTTTTTGAGAAATAGCCCTTCAAAGATTACTGCCTTTTAACACTTTTGACTCTTAAGGGAAATTATCGGTCTAATATAGCTCAGAGTGATTCGGTGTATTTGGGTGCAAAAGAGAACCATACCTAGTGTAAAAATACCCATACAGACATGTTGGAATAGTCTGTTTGGCCGTATGAGTTGCAAAACGAAAGTTGCAGCACTTTACAACTTTACATTGCTTGCATTTGACAATTTTTTCCTCAACTGAAAACTCATCACCATGAGAAAATTCCTTCGAGATAGAAAACACCGAGAGAGGTTATTGTAGAGGGTCCCAACATGATTCCATAGGATCAGATGGAGAGTCTATAAGCATCACAATTTCTAAAAAATAACCCTTCAAAGATTGTTGCCTTTTAGCACTTTGGACTCTTAAGGGAAATCGTCGGTCCAATGTAGCTTAGAGTGATTCAGCGTATTTGGGTGAAAAAGATGACCATCTCTAGCATAAATGTACCCATCCAAAATTTTTGGAACAATCCATTTGGTCGTATAAG
This sequence comes from Sequoia sempervirens, assembly GCA_007258455.2. NCBI lineage: Eukaryota > Viridiplantae > Streptophyta > Pinopsida > Cupressales > Cupressaceae > Sequoia > Sequoia sempervirens. The sequence goes on along the minus strand of VDFB02045198.1, from coordinate 792 downwards.
TTGTAGAATGAAAGTTGCACCACTTTGCAACTCTACATTGTTTGCATTTGACAACTTTTTCCTCAACTGAAAACTTGTCACCACGAGAAAATGTCTCTGAGATAGAAAAAAATGAGAGAGGTTATTGTAGAGGGTCCCAACATGATCCCATAGCCTTAGATGGAGAGTCTGTAAGTGTTACGATTTATGAGAAATCAGCCTTCAAAGATTGCTACCTTTTAGCACTTTGGACTCTTAAGGGAAATTGTCGATCCAATGTAGCTCGAAGTGATTTGACATATTTGGGTGCAAAAAAAGACTATAAATAATGTAAAAATAACTATCTGGATGTGTTAGAATAGTTTGTTTGGTTGTACGAGTTGCAGAACAAAATTGCACCACTTTGCAACTTTACACTACTTACATTTGACAACTTTTTCCTCAACTAAAAACTCGTTACCATGGGAAAACGCCTCCAAGATAGCAAAAAATAAGAGAGATTATTGTAGAGGGTCCCAACACGATCCCATAGCCTTAGATGGAGAGTCTGTAAGGATCATAGTTTCTGAGAAATTACCCTTCAAAGATTGTTGCCTTTTAACACTTAGGACTTTTAATGGAAATCGTTGGTCCAATGTAGCTCAGAGTGATTTGGAATATTTGAGTGCAAAAGAGGACCATCCCTAGCATAAAAGTACCCATCCAAAAATTTTGGAATAGTCTGTTTGGTCGTATGAGTTGCAGAATGAAAGTTGCACCACTTTGCAACTCTACAATGCTTTCATTTGACAACTTTTCCTTCAACTGAAAACT
>VDFB02045197.1:0-15554 GCA_007258455.2 Sequoia sempervirens | reverse complement strand
AAACTCTTCTTTTCCTTGAATGGATGGTGCTTGTATGCTTGTTTTTATTTTATTCTTATTACCTTTTACCAAAAATGTAATCTTGGGCTTGGTAGGCTTACAAGAACTAGGAGCATCGCTCTTGTTCTTTGTCCTTAACTCTTACTTTTTACTGGCAGAATCTTGTGTTTCTTCCTCTAACCTAGTAAGGAAATACTTCAATTGAATTCCTCTTTCTAGCAACAAGACATTAGTGTTAGCAAGAATCAACTCAAATATTTCTCTTATTGAAGTTACCTCCTTTCTGGACCACTGAATAGGAGGAAGAGGAGATCTCACAATGTTTTTACGTACATAGGTAGGATCCAAGGTATCACAATCATCTTATATTCCCTCAAGATTATCGACCAAGTCTAATTCCCCAATTTGTTGCAAGGTTAGCCTGGAGTAATCCATCTTTATGATTTCCTCCTCTATCCTGATATCAACCCATACATATTCAATCTAATGAACATGTGAATAAGCTTTCTTCATTCAATCCTTCATACCTCGATAATCGAAATCAAGTCTTCTTTTGAACATTTTTAATGTTACACACTACATTTTTGGCTAAACTTTCTTGGCCTTAGGAGAGGTTTGGATGGAGTATTGACCAATTTCCAAAGGAAATTTGGAACCAGTTATGGGATTCCATCTGCTTGCTATCCACATTCATTATTTTCCTACACAACTCCATTAAAACAATCTTATCACTAGGGTAGTGAGGAAGCATGTAGGGGTAACAAGTGAAACAACCAACCCTTAGATATGTCATGTAGAATTTTGATGTAGAATGCACTTTTGTCAACTGAGCATGAATGGCATCTCTAATTTGTTTCCCTCAAAAGATTTGTTGCTTCCCCCTTGTTGGATCTCAAAAATGTAGGTTACAAACCCTAAGAGGATGTCAGGCTCTATGATCATACTTTCAACGTTCTTGAACCAATGAATGGATTTAACCTATATGGTTGATGACTCCCTACACTTCAGGCTCTACTAGACCTAGGCAGGTGGACCTTGATAGCTGAAGCAGATTGTCATGACTTATTTGGATTTATGGATCTATCCATAGTGGCATAAAGTGTGGAATAGATGAAGGATTACTAACTACTCCTACTGAAATTTAAAATGTGAATGTCTGGAGAAGATTTTATAAAATTATAAAATGGAATGGGTATGAATAGTGCCTACTTCTATTGGGCTAATGGAGTCAAGAGGCAAATGATATGTGACTTACTGACTACAGTTTGAATTGCTTAGCACAAGTGTGACTGCTTATACCTCGTATAAACGTGCAAGGATGTAACTATCAAACTCTTCTTATCAATCCAAATGATTCTTACCAGGTTACTATGACTTATTTAAAAGGATTTTAATCCTTCCTTGAAGGAATCAATTAAAATAATCACACAATGACAACAAGTGTGTATTGACAAATGAAGTATATCCTCAATTTGAATAACAAGATAGAACCAAACTGGAGATAGTGTGATAATTTTATCGATTATTGGGCTCTTCTTATTGATCCAAATAACACTTCTAGATTACTGTGATTGACTAGAAGTATTTGAATTCTTTTAAAGAAACCAATTAATCACACCACACAAGAACAACAAATGTGCCTTGATAAATTGAATATATACTTGATACACCAATTTAAATAATAAGGAAATATTAAGTTGGAGACAACCAAATAATCATATATTTTCAACAAACAATTGACACCAGATTTTAGCCACCAAATTAAAACTTCTTCTCCATTTGCATTATTTCAAAATATTTTGCAATACACAACATAATGTTCCATTTTGACAACTGATTTGTAACCCTTCGCGTGTCTGTCTGTGCAGTTCTTCTTTTTATTTTAATTAATTGCCTTCTGCAAATTAAAAAATTTCTATTATCTTCAGTCCTTATGAATAATAATCATTATTTTGTAATACTTTTGAAATCTTAATAATCTTCATTAATCTTAATCTCTTTTCTGGAAAATTTCCATTTATATCTTGCTTGGTGAAAAATATTCCACCTCCTAGTACAAATATTTTATAAATTTTACCTTTTATGCTTTCTTGGGTAAAATAATTATCCACTTTTAAATCCCCTCGATAGAAAAAATGTGAAGTTTACACTTTCTCAAAGTAATATTATCTTCCACCATAATCACACTTTATTAGTTCCTGCCGCCAGGCAGGAATACTTATGCATTCGCTCGGAATGCTTTTAACCGGCAGCATCGGCCAATCACATTTCACCATTTAACATATTACTTATTTTTTTGTATAGTTTGAACTCCGGCGGTTGGTTTGCTACATTGGCACCAGCATTTGATCTACTTCTTTTTCTATCTGTCCGATAGCCTTCATGTTCCACATTTATTTTAAAAATTCCGAAAATGAACGCACAAACCTGATTTCATTAAATGTTCTAAGTGAAATAAAGCATGGCTTCAAAAGCCGGTGGCTAGAGGTGCATTGCAACCATGAATGGCATTAAATGCATTTAACATATCAGGGAAATAAGTGAGCTGGCTAAATTGATTAAATAAATTCCAGTTTATAAAAATGGGCTTTTTGTGCAGACGTAATGCATGAATACAGTAAATGTACCCAAAACGGTAATCTCGCCTCGAGGTGAAGGCGCTGAATATTTCGCGCCGGCCGCGTGGCCAGGTAATTTTTGGCTACGAATAGTAGGAGCGCTCACCGCTTATGTGATCTGTCATTTCATAAGTTTGTGGTTCTGTAAGCGCGCTCCCCGGCGGAAGAGTTTTAGAAAGGACTGATGGGAGATGTTATAGTTGCAAAGTCCAGACCCAGAAACGAGTTACTTGAGGTGATAATTTGTTAATTTTTAGAGTTTCATTACATTAAAGTGCATAACGAAGTTGTATTTCATAGTGCTCTATTGTGTGGCCGAGCAGGGGATTTTGTAGTTGCAGAGTTGCACACTGGACAACGAGAGACGAATTGCTTGAGGTCAGAAGAGGTAACTTTTCGTTGTTTTCTTCTATTTGATATGAGAAATGAAAGTAGGGTTTCATAGTGCTTTAAGGCATTCTTATACTTTGATTATAAATTCGTTTTTAAACTACTTTTAGTATTATCTATTCGAATTTCTTGTTGAAATGCGAAGGTTTTGTATTTTAAACTACTTTTACTTCATGCATGTGAGCCCTGTAAAGTTTTTATATTTTTGATTACTGCAAAGCGGTCCCATAAAGAGGGATTTGGAACCAAAATTATGTCAACGTGTGCGATAATGAGAGCTTTCGAACAATGAGTCGACAGTGTGTTGCTTTGAGCTTTTCCGTTGTCATCAAAGCATAAAGGGTAGAGGGATTTTGTTAAAAATCATGGTTATTGTCCTTGTAGGCATAAATGCAAACAATGGGAGCATACAGAGAACAGGTGAACTATTTGACAAAACTCGTGAAAGAAAAACTATTATATATGATTAATTGTTTATATATTCATGCATTTGTAGAAGAAAAAATGGGAAACTAATACAACAGTGGGTAGTTATAACCCCCAAAAAGAATCAAACCTGGAACAAGAGCAACATCCAAAAAATTGCGCTTTAAAGTACCTGGTGCACTAGAGAATTTACCATAGCAGAATACAAATTTTCATTTGCACAGAGATAGACAAAAGAATGCAGTAGAAACCTATTTTCTGCCATCAAGCATTTAAATTTTTTCAAATGTCGTGGTTACTGTTCTCATAGGTAGACATGTAAAATACGAAAGCATTTATAAGGCAAGTGAACTATTTTACAAAACTCCTCAGGAAAATGGGCTTCCGGGGAATGCAATGAGTATTAAATCTGGACACCTTGATATTCACATGTTAACTTTGGCATTTTTATGGAGTTGGTAGCTCTCATTTACTCTTCTTTCATCTGATATCTAATTAATTAGGTGGCTGTTAATTAGTCTTTAAATACATAATAATAAAAAAGAAAGAAATAATTATAAATATCCTTGTGGACATTTTAATTATGGGTTGTGATTTGTACTTGCATGTAGATGGATTAAGCACTCAAAAGTCACAGTATATGTAGCGTGTCAGCTAATAGGTCCATGTGACATTTATCCTTGTATCATTAGATAACTAATTAATTAGGTAGCTGTTAATTAGTCTTTAAATACATAGTAATTAAGAGAAAGAAAAAATTACAATTATCCTTGTGTACATTTTACCTGGTGATCAAATTCAAGGAACAAACATATGAAGCAAACAACAATTTGAGATTTTGTAATTGGAAAACTTAGACTGAATGCTTAGGAAGTTAGAAAATTGTATCTTGGGGTTAAAAAAAACTATGTCAAATATGTTTTAGAATTCAAATTGCAATGTTGCCATAGAGCAGTCAAGTAATATTGCTTGATAAAATAATTTTAGACTTTGTGCAAAAGAGCAGTTAAATTCATTGCTAGAAGATTTGTGGTACAAGAACCTATGGCAACTAGTTTGTGTAGTTAATCTGATTTACATTTATACTTGTGTCTCTTGAATCTAAAAAATGCTTGCTAGTGTTTTAATGGTTTTGGCTATTAGTATCCATCACAATAGGAGTATTATAAATTGCAATTGTAATTTTGGGAGTTGTTTGCATTTTGGTCATTTCCATGAGCTTTATTGCTATTCTTTTAGAAAAACAAACAAATGGTCTTCGTTTTCTAATCAAAGCTTATTACATGGTGCAATGCTTTTGATTGGAAGAAGAGAGGTGGTGTAGCGGTCCAACTGTAGCAAATTCTTCAAGAAAAGAGTACAGGGTGAGTTTCTAGAATGAACCTTCTCCTTTGTTTACAATTGCATAGAGTAGACAAAGAAAAAGGTTAATTCAAGATTCTCACTATATTGATTGTACTTGTAGTCATATCGTTGCTTTTTGTTACAAGGACAATCTTTACAAATGGGTATTGTGAGTGGCATATGCTATATGGTTCATAAAAATTAAGCAATTGGGGTTCAAAAGTAGATCTTTGTTGCAATAACATGACATCAGAAATGCAATTATTATCCAATCAATATACAGGGCAAGTGAACTGTTTGACAAAATTTCTCGGTGAAATGTGGTCCCCTGGAATGCACTGAGTATTTAGTCTGCGCACCTTGATATTCACATGTTAACTTTGTCATTTTTATCTAGTGTCTAGTTCTCATTTACTCTTCTATCATCTTATATCTAATTAATTAGGTAATAGTTAATTAGTGTTTAAATCCATAAAATTTAAAAGGAAGAAATAAGTATAATTATCCTTGTGCACATTACACCTATAACTCAAAGCCAATTAACAAAGCAGCAATAGAAAACTATGTCCATCTTAATATGGTAGACAGTATGTATTTGTGCATAATTTTATAAGGATACCATGCATTGTGATTTCTGCTTGAATGAAGTTTGATTAAACAATTGATAGTTAGTGCTAGACAGCCAAATGAAATTAACTTAGGTAAATGGAAATAGAATGACCCCATCCAATTGTAAAATGAATGTTTATGTGGCTTTTACATGATAATAGGCTTGCAGCCATGAGACTTCTTTGAAGCTTAAATGTCACAGTATATGTAGCATATTACCCAATAGCTCTATCTCACATTTCATTCATGTCGATTTAGGCAAGTTCATATTTCTCATTTACCCTTGTATCGTCTCATATCTAAATAATTAGGCAACTGCTAATTAGCCTTTAAGTACATAGCAATTAAAAGAAAGAAATAATTACAATTATCCTTGTGTACATTTGAACTATTAATCAAAGGCAATTAACAAACTAGCACTAGAAAACCATGTGCGTGTTAATGTGTTGGATAACATGTATTTGTGCATAGGTGTATGTGGATGCTATGAGTTGTGATTTCTACCATTATGTAGCGCTTACTATTACTTGTACAGCCAAGCCACATGCAAGTAGAATTCATAATTCATGGCATCCAGATACACTCAAGGACAAATACAAATCAAGGTTGTTGGCATCCTGATAAGAAAGATGATGAGATACATCCAATTAATGTATGTCACAACATCTTATTGAATGAAGATGATTTGGATAGGGAGGTTACAAATGAGAATCCTTATTGGTGTGTGACTAATGCTCTTTTTAAAGACTTGTCAAGAAAATTGCATGCCAATACTATTAGAAAATAGGTGGAATCAGATTTATTGATTGACTATGATTGATGGGTCAAATGTGTACAAGGATAGTTAAATAATTAGGCAGCTGCTAATTAGTCTTTAAGTACAAAATAATTAAAACAAAGAAATAATTACAATTATCCTTGTGTACATTTGAACTGTTGATCAAAGGCAATTAACAAACTAGCACTAGAAAACCATGTGTGTGTTAATATGTTGGATAACATGTACTTGTGCATAGGTGTATATGGATGCTATGAATTGTGATTTCTGTTTGCATGTAGCTAGTTTAAACATTTAATATTTAATAATTAGTGCTGGATAATGGAATGAAATGAACTTGGGAAAATGGAAATAGAATGACCCCATGGAATTGGAACATCAATGTTTATGTGGCTTTAACATGATAGCAGATTTGCGTCCATGAGACTTATTTGAATCTCAAATGTCATACTGTATGTGGCGTATTAGCTAATTGGCTTAACATGATAGCTTTCAAACAAGTTAATTCAGCGATCAATCAAGCTAATTGGCTGATGAATTAATTGTGTTGAGTGGTTAGTCATAGTTAATTATTAGTCATCTTTATCCTCTAAATCAGTTAAATCAATCTTGCCTATTCACATTCACAGATACACAATCTTTCTGACCATTTTGCCTGCTTTTAATAAAATAGGAGCTTTAGAACAGGATATGTACATTCATCTAAGCATGATAAGACGTGGATTTCTGACAGATATTATGGTTTGAAATGTTGTCATGAATATGCATACAAAATATGGAAGCACAAGAAAAACATGTAAACTGTTTGACAGAATTCCTCGAAGAAATGTTGGCTCTTGGTGTGTAATGATTGCAAGTTATGCAGAGAATTATTTGTCAAAAAATATTTTTGCAAACTTTCAAGCAAATTAGCTAGATAGCTGATCAAGTTAACTGTGAATCAAGTTACTTGACCAGTCAATGAAACTAGTTCATTGATAGATCAATTTTCTTGAATAGTTAATTATAGTTAATTATAAATCATCTTTATTCACCAAATCAATTAAACCAATCATGGCCATTCATATGCAAAAAAAAGAATTTCTTGAAAAGGATTTATAGACAAGGAAGCAAATGCAATTGCTAGGTGCAAACCGAAATTGCAAAACCTTCGCCAACATCTTCCTTTGTGTTTCTTGTGCTACAAATATTCAACAAGCTATAGCTGTCCATATTAATTGTATTCCTTTGTCTATGTTCAAGCCATCTGTTTATTCTATTGCTTTCGCTATTATTTCATGAAAGCTCAAATGTCATAGTATATGTGGTGTATCAGCTAATAAGTCCATCTCACATTTCGCTCATGACAATTTAGTTTGTCTCATCTCTCTCTGATACATTAATCAAAGTCAATTAACAAATAAGTCAATCTTACACTTGACTCATGCAAATTAAGTCAATTCTATCTTTTACTCATTAATGAAATTAACTAATTAGCTTAACAAGATAGCTTTCAAACAAGTTAGGTCAGTGATCAATCAAGCTGTTTGACTGATGAGCCAATTGAGTTCAATAGTTAATCATAGTAATAGCAAAAAAATCCTTGTTAGATGATGTCATAGTTGAATTTGCTTTTGTGTGCCTGTCTGCACTTTTGCTATAGCTTGAAGCAATGATGCTTTATGGTTCAAGTATTAAGTGTAATTGGAAACCTTTCTTGATTTAAATTGATTGATTTAAATCTGTTTGGAAACCATACTTACAGTGGTTCTTTAGGCTCGATGCAAAACAACAATATAGTTAAAATGCATAGCAAAAGCCTGTAGAGAACCATGCTCACACTTGTACATTTGGAATTCAAGAACCTATGATAAATAGTCTGCCAGGTTAATCTGTTTTCAATTAATACTTGTTTCTATTGAATCTAAAAAATACTTGCTGGTGTTTTTCGGTGTTTTGACTATTAGTATCCATTACACTATCACTGTCATCCATTGCAATTATAATTTTGGGAGTTGTTTGCACAAATGTGTTTTGATGCATTGTGAAACCCAAGTTGCATTTCTGGGATAAAATGAAGCAAAATAAATAAAAGTAGCAATTTGTTACCTTGAGTAACTCATCTCTTGGTGTTCATTCAATGAGCACAGGAGCTTTTGCTCTGTCACTATGAACGTTCCCTTTGTATTGATAAAAGCTGTCAGTTTTCAAATCTATGCCTTTGCTTAAATTTATTTGTATATGGAGTAACATTGTTTTCAAATGTATGACTGATAATAACATGTATATTAGAAAACTTTGAATCAAAATACACAAATCATTAAAAAAATAATATTTCTCTCTTTGTCTTATATTGCTACAGATAGAGCTTCTTTTCAATCATCATATGTATACCCCACATATTCCTAGCCTAACTGTATTAACTTAGAGAGTCTTGACAAATTTCCGGAAGAGCTAACTATTTTCAGCTTTGCATAAGCCTCCACTCTATTCCACACTATATTATTGTTGTCTACCTTTTTACCATCAAAACTTGTCTACATATGGAAAATGACTAAAATTACACATCCTTTTGTTGGATTACTTACCATGTTCTGCCACCTTAATAAGATCAGGTACAACCGTAATGTATTAAAAATGAATTTATAACTGTGCAATGCAGTCAAGCCCCTGTTTTTCAAGTTATAGCCAAACAAACTATATGATTATACCACAAATGGAGATTCTTACTCCAAACAAGAGGGAATAAAAACATAAGATGCAATTGCTAGCCAGGTCCTTCATTGCTCCCTTGCTACTGGTAGATATCACAAAAAAGTAAAAACCTATTTCTAAGATGACAATGAATTTAAGGCACTTGAAATAAGTTTGTCTCTATAATATTGCTCACACTTATTTATCCCCACAGCTATGTATTGGCTTATAGGTAGATATAACAGTTGAAAATGCTATCGTAGACATATATTCACAATGTGGAAATATAGACAAGGTCCAGGAATTGGAAACAAGGAATGCATAGGAAACATAAGCTATGAAATACAATGACATGTAGCATAAACAAGTAACAGTTTAAACTCCAATAATCTGTGAAAAAATCTTTTGTGAACATTGATTTTTTATCAGATTACTTTTGCAAAATACATGTACAATAATGCAAAAAGGGTGTCTGGTAATTTTGCTATCAATTCATATCACCCAAGAACTGCTTTTGATAGAGAGACACTTCCTCCTCCATCTGTTTTAGTTTAGCAAAATCTGGTCAAGAACTTTATTTTGTTAAATGAAACAATCAGGAATTTGGAAAGCAGAAAAAACAATGGATTGTTGAGCTTTCTAATTCATCATGATTTTTCAATTTTTTTACCCCACTTTTACAAGCATACTGAATAACAAGCAACTAAAAACAACATTCAGAACTCTACAATGCTCTTGTAGAATGAGAACACAAACAAGTATTCAAGGGTACCTATGCTGTTTACTTCTGCTCCAAACTCTAAAAGAAGGCTCGCACAGTCTTTGTATCTATTTGTTGTTGCAATGTGCTAAACACAGGATATCAAAAAGATTTGTCATATTGTTCCGAACTCTCAATAAAAAAAGAATCTCCATATCCTACCATCAAAGAAAATGCATTAAAGTCAAAGGAGTTTGAAATTGAAGATAACAAACCTAATAGCACTCAGTAACACCCAAAATTCACACACAAAAAAAATTGCAATAACTTTTTTTTAAAACTATACTATAAAATGATAACAATTGTTAATCATGCACGTACATGGTAATACCCTATACACATCGAGTGAAGTTTCCTCGTGCAACTTCACCATTGTCATGTCGTCCAAGGACAGGGAGTGGGAAGAGCAAATCTAGTTATGTGGAGCCCATCGCATGCACTCTTGATTTAGCAGCAAATGACTCAAGATAGGAGTTACAAAGGTTTTCCATAATTAATCCCATTAGGTTTAATGACTAGGCCTATTACTCAAGCTGATGACAAGGTTTACTACCAACACTAAACTTGCATGGAACAATTGACTATTCGATTAGGATTAGGTCGTTATATCTTCACTTGATGTTTAAATTTTGATCTACTAAACTAGGGTAGAGACCATTATCATTAGAATGGATTACAAGTCCAAGTCATATAGATTAATGACATTAACATTAATCCTAACGCCAAGTAATGTTAGTAGGGTTAATTATGATAATATCAATATTCTCATAATTAATATCAATGTTAACGTGAATCACATTAATAATATTATTATCCTCCAATATTAGTAGTATGGTTATCTAAACATCTCATCACAATTCAAGATAACCCTATTAAATCAAATGGTGGTATCAATATATTCAAATCTCAATTTGCAATATAATAATACTTTTATTATAATTAATAATATTATTATTTAATCTTGAATTTACCTCAAAATATTATTACCGTTATAACAACCATTAATGCCATTACCAAATCTCTAATTGTCTATAACGATATATTGTTACCAATAATTATCAATTAATGATATTAACACTTAACCAAAAATAATCTTAATATATTAATATTTATAAAAAATGTCTCTTATCTATATATATAAGATATTTATTTACTTAATTACCTATCACCTTTTTATTTATTTCATTTTCCATTTACGAATATTTATGTGAATTTTTAATACTAAATATAAATATATAATTATTTATACATATTTAAATTTAAATTTATTTTTCTTTAAAAATCAAAGAGGACAAAAATAAGTATTTGATGAATCTCCCCTCTCTTTCTTATTATAGGAACAGGTTCTATTAATTCTCTTTAGTTTTGGTTTCTTCCCATTTGAACTTAATAAATGTGAGACCCCCATCTTAAGCTCTTAAGCCATGTAGCCCCTCATTTAGGCCTTTAATTTTTTTATGTCTTTTTTTTAAAAAAACTTACTTTAATGTCTCTTATGTCCTAAATTATGTGAATGTTTTTATGGCTCTTATTTAAGTGCCACGTTTTGGGAATGAAGGTAATAAATAAAAGAAGCTAAGCGCAAAACATTAACCTACCCCTATTCACTTTGGTTTTCAGACAATCTCCACTAAGCTTGCACAAGATGTCATGGGTTCCTCACTATTGTAGAGTGTCGCTTTTTGACGAGACTGTTATTATTTTGGCTGTCACTCCATTCTCCAAGAAACTGGCAATGAGGATGATATGTCTTAGATTTCTGACAATACCTATGGATCTAAATTGATCTCGTGGTAGACTAGGAGAGGGGTGACAGTTTGGCATGAGCAGCTAACAAGATGGAGAGTGATGTTTGAACAAAGTTCTACCGATAATTTGGTCATTAGTATAGATTGCCAAAGCTTTTTTTTTTGTCCATGAGTCTCATGAATGGACTATTGGATTGTGAGATTTTCCACTGTATCCAAACTTTGAATATGCCTAATGCCAAATTTCATAATGTAACATGAATATGCAATTGATGGTTACTCGACAAGGCAGGTAGAAATGACTAGACAAGTAATGAGCTCTCTGAATAGCTTCTTTTGGAAATATTTCACGTGCAGACCCCTGGATAGTCCCCTTTAGGTCTTCCTAAGAAGTCACGTGAGGTTGATACAGCCAACTGTGTAGTTTGAGGTTTATACCCAACGAAGATTTATTTTTGATTTTATTGTGTGGCGTGAATACTAAATGTAGTAGGTCTCAGATTCCTTTCATTGCACTTGAGTGCAACCTAATGGGCTGGCTGGCAGTGCATAGGAACCACTCCATTTAACCGTTGAGAAGCTTTCTTTCAAAGCCAACCACATTGTGTAAGACTAGAAGAATAATTCCAGAGTCTAGCAAATCTCCATGCAGACATGCCAATTCTTCTTTTCCAAGGACAAAAGTGAGATTACCATTCATAGGGTGGTACAAAAAGGGCAACAGACTAGACCGGCCTCCACCGACTAAGATCCATTATGGACTCAATCCTGTGATCTTAAGACAGTAACAACGTATCTCTCAAGTCTAAACATAACACATTTTGATGCATTATAATAGATTGTTCAGTCTAGGGGTAGCGCAGAAGATGGGGCAGCGCACAAGCTAGCAAGGGTAGTTTAGTTATGAACAATTTTCTTGTCCAAAACACATTATGATGATATTATCATTTAACCAATGCAGGGTATTAGTATTTTTATATCCTGATGAGTCAACAGTAATGATAACTGGTTTAATAAGTCGGTATAATGAAATGCACAGCCTATTCTCTCCTCTCTTTTTTTTTTAAAAACTAGGCAACATGCTGGAGTCACTGAGGAGTCTGTACCAATCTCTATCAGCGATATATTATCTCTGGCAGTATTTAAGATGTGTCTCCAGTTATACTAACAGTTTTCTAAGGCGTTGGCAAAGACTATAGAGAAAAGTCGACGAAGAGCTGTCGATCTCGCTACTCAGAAATTTACCTCTAGTATCCTAAATCCTTCTCCAGAAAATTTAAAAGGAATGATTGAATCTGAAGCCAAGTTAAGGGGGTGGAGGTGGTAATAAGATAGAGGTTCACAGTGGAGGCCCTCAACATATCATGCCAGTGTTGAGGTATCTTTATTTCATTCTCCTTTGCACTGTTATCATTCTAGCATTATTTATTTTATTTTATTTTATTTCATCCACTGAAACATTAGGACAATGGCTCTCCATTGTAGTCGAAAATAGGTGAACATATCTACATCCTATTGTGTAGCTATCTTGTTAAGATTGTTATTGTTCTATACTTACAAATCTTTAATGATCTCTTGTGCAGATAAACAGATGTAAAAGGCATTTCTAGTAAAGATCCTAAACATAATGGTTTTGTTACGGCAGGCATCTAGGCCATTTACAAAATTTTTTATTCTCTTCCTTCCTCAACAGAAAGTAAGGCATTTTCTTAACAAAAATATGAGGCTCCCAATTATTACAAACTGGATTTATATCATTGTCTCTTTTCGTTTATTCATATGATCAAACAGTCAGAAGCATACTAGAGATACTTAATACTCTTGAACCTAAACTATGCTAAATTTCAAGTTGTTGCATTCTCCATCTAAGATAAGCTAATTTTATACAGTTTGACATTAAGATGAACTTCTTATAAAGATATTTAGCAGCTTCAATATGACATTTTTAGACAAATCTATACACCAGATCACCTTCAACATTGAGCACATTTCATTCCTAACATTATAACTTACAACCATTTGATAGATTAGTATATTTGCCTTATTCTTACAATGAACAAAGACTAGTGATTGAAATATCGTTTCCTTATGCAAGAAAGATAGTAGACACATTATATCCCATTATTTTCTTCATTTCATCACAAAATACTAACTTCTAATAATGCATCAACCCTTAGAAATACAATGAATAACACATACAAGAATAATACTAGCTCTTTTCTTTTCTTTATTGAAAAATATGAATCCCATATTTTTAGACTTACAATATCACCACAATATTTGAGGAAAATAAATGAATTACAAACTCATGAACAAGGTATTGCTCTCCACCCTACCATAATGGCGTCATGGAGCCTCATGGGCTCTAGCCATACCCCCGAGCAAGGATTTTATTAACCCCAAGATGATAAATGGAGTCTTCTCAATATTTTACAAGATTTAAAGATAACATAACATATAAGCTCTCCACTCACCATACTCAATGAACATTCCTACAAACATACTATCTTCTTACAACAATTAATTCAATGAGGAGTGGGGAGAAGGGAAAACTTATCTCTTTCATGAGAGATTAAACTCTTCTACCCTTCTTGCCTCTCCAACCAAGCCCTCTTGATCACCCTCCTTTCTTCTTCCTATTCTTTCTTCTTTCTCAACTAGAGTTCTCCATAAGGAGAAGTGGGAAATGCCCAAATCTTCCATCCTCTTGAGATATATAGGGATCCTCCAAACCCACACTCTTTCCCACAAGTTCTCTCACATGTGTGAGTCTTGTGCCAATTCCAAGAACTTTTTGAGGAGTAGAAGGTTGAGAGTAACAAGTCACTCTTCCCAAGCCCCAACACTTTTTGAATTCGCCACATTCATGAATGTGGAACTTTGAGGGGTCTTTTCACACTCCAAGGGCAAGTTCACATGTTAAAAAGGTTCCAAACCCATAGGTATAGGTCCTAGGGGTCTATTCTTGTTCAAAAACCAAGGAAATTGACTCCATAATCCCTTTTTAAAACCCACAAAAGAATCCATACGAGTTTTGATCTTGACCAAGGGTTCCAACCCCAACCAAACTCACATCATATGACCTACAATTGGGTTCTACTCAAACATGATCACCTAATCAATAATCAAACCTCAAACCCTTCTAAGTCAAATAGGGCTACACTTAGAACTTCCCAAAAATGTATCTGATACGATTCCAATATTTATCCATCCTCCTATTTTCATATTTGATTCCTTTAATGTTAATCCCACATTGACTCACTTAATTTCTTGCACAACATAATTAAACACAATTAGATATAATAATAAACCGCATTAATTGCAAACCGAATCTTTGTAACTTTATTCACAATTCATTTACATAGCTAATTACTCTTTCAATGCAATACGACACAACAATTATCTTATTTCAAATTCATCTTATAATTTTGAGTCTCATACCATAATTCGCATGCACATACCTCTTCATTAAGTAAAATAACAATGATATAACATAAGTAAAAATAAACTATAAGGTCATTGTTAGACAGCCGCCTTCATATCATTCATAATATCTCTAACCATCTATTTAGGAGAAATATATAACAAATTAAGGTTGTATTAGTCACTTGCAATGAGAGGCCTTACACACTCACTTGGATAAACTGTTTTGTATAGTCTGAATTTTATTGGTTCCTAGTGTCAAGGCAGTAATACTCATGCATTCAGTTGGAATGCTTTTAACTGGCAGCATTGGGCAATCACATTTCGGCATTTAACATATTACTTTTTTTTTGTATAGTTTGAATTTGGAGAGCTATTTTTTATATTGGAAAATTAGCATTTATCTATTTTCCTATTCGTCTGAGTAGCTTTATAAATCATTTTTGTTTTGAAAATTTGGGAAAATGCAAATGCATAGATTGATTAAATAAATTTAAGAAAAGGCATAGTTTTAAAACTGGTGGCTAGAGGTACATAATCCGTGAATGTAGATTAAATGCATTAAAATATCAGGAAAATGCGAGCACATAAATTGATTAAATAAATTTAAGCAAAGGCATAGTTTATAAAACTGGCGAGTAGATGTACGTACTGCATGAATAGAAATTAAATGCATTAAATGGCATCTGGCTTGAGGTGAAGGCGCTGGAATGGCTTGGTGGCCATTCGTGGCCAGGGCACTTTGGTCATTTAATATAGATTCAAGTCACTTGCTATGCATCTCT